>BLKM01009980.1:0-12781 GCA_013340265.1 Coptotermes formosanus | reverse complement strand
ACATACATACATATATACGTACGTACATACATACATACATACATACACACACATACATACATACATACATACACACATACATACATACACACATACATACATACATATATACGTACATACATACATACATACATACATACATACACACACATACATACATACATACATACATACATACATACATACACACACACACATACATATATACGTACATACATACATACATACATACATACATACATACATACATACATACATACATACGCGCGCACGCACACACACACACACACACACACTGAGGGAGCAAAACGCAAAACTTTAAATATTACAGCCGGCTGCTCCATGTGTAGACACAAGTAGCTACCACTGTGCTGAAAACGGTCAACAGTCAGCAGTCTTTGTCTACACCAACGCAATTAAAGAGTAATTCATTTAGGGAACGCTCGAACAAGACGTAACGTAACGTAACGTAACTAATTCAAGACACAAGAAGAGGCTTGACTTCATATTTGAAATGAGGGTAGAACGAAACTGTATCGCAGGTTCCACTGATTGCAGCCTTCGCTCGCAAGGTGCAATTGGCAGGTAATGAGATTAAGTCTTGCTTGTCTTGTTTCAAAGGACAAAAATCTTGCACATGCAGCGATCATAAGAGGAGACACTGCACTGCTCTGCAAACTCCTGAATATGGCCCCACCTCGTTAACACTGCAGTTTCTTTCACACGTACTCTGCCACAATCCCATTTCCATAAACCAATCAATGCAGCGTGTTATCCTGAATTTTAAGGAAAAGTATTATATTTTCATCACATTCGTCTCCCAGTGGCCGTTCCTGTAAACGAATTTAGAACAAATGAACAAAGTTTGGTGGAAATGCGTTAGGAAAAAAAAACTGTTTCCTTTTAGTGATTTTTTTTTCTTTACGCTCGAAAGCAGAACGCATTCAAGTGATGTGATGCCCAATATCGGTGCATACGACTACCAAGCGCCAAGGCACGGTAAAGATGTGGGCGAAACAGCATAATGAAATTAAAAATACATGAGTACCTTGTATTCCACAGAATTCGGATCTCGCTCGGAAAACTGGAAATATTGGCACTATTAGAAGCACGGCGACAGGCATACTTCCTTATTTCTACGATAACTGACTAACTCCATGGAAGGCCGTGCCATGGCTCAGGCGGTTAGCCGCCGGCCTCCCAACGCGGAGGCCTGGGCTCGATCCCGGGTCAGTCCATGTGGGATTTGTGGTGGACAAAGTGACACTGGGACAGGTTTTTCCCCCGAGTTCTTCGGTTTTCCCCTGTCAGTTTCATTCCACCGGTGCTCCATTACTAGGAAAAGGACAAGAAATAATCTTCACCGTCATCTTCATCATAGGGTTGCACAATAAGCCTCATGGCTGCGGTGCGTCCGTAGCGTCTGCTGCGGGGCCCTTCACCATAAAAAAAACTCCATGGAACAGAGCCCTTATTGACAATCCAGTGGCTCCTCAAATAGTCAAGAAATTCCCTGTATTTTACATCACCCCAAGGTTCATTACAGTGTTTACAGCACCCAGCCACTTCTCTTTTTTATGTACCACATGTCGGGGCAAACGCCGAAACAACTTTAACCAGTCCCATCCAGATCATGACGAACAGAACAGTATTACTGACTTCGTACCACTTTAAACGGTAAACAACCCCTTCGTTTGAAACAGCATCAAAATAACGAAACACTAGCAAATAAACAAACAAAATTATACTTCATACGATCATATTAATGCTAGAAGCAAAAAAGGGGGGAATAATTTTTATAAAAGAAAAGGACCACCCTCAAGAACTAAAATATCAATCAATAAAGCATAAAGCCCGTAGCTAAAAAATGCAAATTCCAAAGTGTACAGAAAATTGGTATTTACTCAGGTGGTTAACAAATTAACCTCTTTTATAGAACACCGTACTTCACCATCGTGTTTACAAAAGCACACCATTATACGGAATACAGTGACAAGTGTGCGTGCGTGCGCGTGTGTGCGTCCGTGCGTGCTCGAGATATAACTTAAAAGTAAAGAATTTGGAAAGTACTTTTAATCGAATAATTTGATTCAATGATCTTGTATTCCTTTGTGATGAACCCCCTGAGGATGACACCTTGCTGTCGCAACATGTGTAGGGGTTTTTTAATACAGATTAAATTTGCCTTTCGTCTTGTGCATGTGTTGGTTTGGCATGAGGATTGTAAGAAGATGTACAGCGTATATACGTAACATAATGGCAGCATACCCCTGTATACGCCTATACTAAGCAAACGAAACCATGAATACAGAAGAAATTTAAATCAGCTTCTATAATATTTTAGGTCAGCAACAAGAAACCAAATGCTGAAACAGGTCCAATAACAGAACGTCCGTACGACAGCCATAAAAATCGATCACTTATTACAATAAATCGCAAATTGCTTCGTTCCAGTTTCTATTATTTTATGATAATTCAATTTTAAATTGATTCAGACTATACAGATCGCTCAGCATGTATTCGCGATTTTCGTGTTTCCACTGTTTGTGCCGGCCCGTACTAGGCGGCGCCGTCTCTTTTTGATTTTGTATGTGAAGCCAAGGGTCGGATACATTTCTTTGTAGAGCTATGCAGGATGGACTGACTTCACAGAGGGCCGTCAATATGTCTTTGTGAGAACAGCGACCGGTAATCAATGAACAGAGCCATGCGGCAGCAGAAACCGCCTGTTAGGCTACTAAATTCAGCCAGTTACGCCTACTTCATTTACGCCGATACTGTAGTCTCTCTCTCTCCCCCCACGATTTCTTAGGATTTCGTCACTCAGTGCCCCTTAAACTTTTAAAGCCTAGCGGTAACTTTACATACCACCAGGTTTAACATTAAAAAATTCTACATGGTGCCCACATTGCGTTTATGTGTTTTGTACGGATCTCAGAACAAACAGCAACTTTTGCCTTATAAAACATTAAGAGATTGGTTTTTATAACCGAGGTGGAGAGTGTTTACAGCGCGGTACGCACTGAGTCCTTATATAAAACAGACAAGCTTCGTCTTTAAAGGGTTAATTTACACTGCACCGTCCTTCATCGGCCCTTTTCCCTTTCATACAAAAGGACAGGCTGGTATACAGGTAACATGACTGGCAACATAGTGTAAACATAACATTGAGGCGCGTTCACTTAATCAATTTTACAGTGTAAAAGAGCAATGCGTATTTCATATTCTGTGAATCTAGCCTTATATGCCCAGCATGCAATGCGAACGAGCCACATGATATTGTCACCTGTGGCCCGTCATATTCTACCATATTTTTGCACACTGTCTCATAAAGGGCACGATTTTGAAAAAAAAATTCACTGAACATAAAATGTGTGTTTTGATTCTCTACAACTCTTGTCTGAAACATTTCTAATTCCAAGAATAAATGAACGATATATTATCAAAAATTTACATACGTCTCCATGTAAAGTACCCGTTATTCTTAACAGGTTTTAATGAAACTTGAATTTTCTCGACAGATTTGAGAAAAATACTCAAATATCAAATTTCATAAAAATCCGTCCAGTGGGAGCCGAGTTTTCCATGCAGACGGACAGACACGACGAAACTACTAATAATCACTTTGCACAATTTTACGAAAGCGCTTAAAAATCCAACGCTTTCAGCTACGGGGTAATCGTATCCCCATTTCTACTAAGTTGCAATTCTTCACTGACACACTGAGGCCACAGGGTTGTCACAGTGAGTAACACAATTTTATGACATTTAGAAATATTACCGAAGTTATACTGAGGAGTGGTACTTCGATTCCCAGCAAGTGCAAGAATTCTCTTCTCCAAGTAATTCAGACGGACTCTGCGCCCCACGACCAACTTTTGTTCAGTGGATACAGAGGACTCTTTCCCCAGGGGTACTGGTGAACTGCCACTCATCCCAACTAAGCACCGAAGTTAAGAAGCCCTGGAGCTACATCATGACTACGCTGAATGCCTTCATGGCTTTCTCAGGGACAGCTTTATTTCAGAAATAATGTATTCAAAACTGGAAGAAATACATTTGTATTCCAGAGCTACCGAGTTACATTCTCTGCAGGTTTCTTGTTATCCGACCTTAGATTTTTGTGGCTTTCCTCAGTTTTTTTGGGAGAGTATATCGATAAACCTCAGGGATATTTCTTCCCTTAACATTACCTCCCAAAATATCAACCTTTTTATATTTACCATTCCGTGTATTATAGCTACAGTTTGTACTATTAACGCTTTAGAGACGAAGCGTATCTGTTTTATATAAGCACTCAGTGCGTACCGCGCTGTAAACACTCTCCACTTCGGTTATAAAACAAGTCTCTTAATGTTTTATAAGTCAAAATTTGCTGTTTGTTCTGAGATCCGTACAAAACATATAAACGCAATGTGGGCACCATGTAGAATTTTTTAATGTTAAACCCGGTGGTACGTAAAGTTAGCGCTAGGCTTTAAAACGTTAACCAACACATGCACACAATTGTCGCATATAACAATAATATATTTAAAAACACTCCCCTCCTACATGTTTCGGATTTCGCTGCTCCATCATCAGGGAGAACATCAAATGTTGTCGCATAAAACAGTTACTTAACAATATTGTTAAACAACTAAATACATTATTGTGGATCTGTGACATTTATGTGCAAGTGTTTGTTAACAGTAAAAAATAGAATATCACTATTACGGCCCATTTTATGGCCCAAATTTGTTCGACTCCAGTTTTATTCTGCACCCAAAATATTATAAACGTATGGGGAGAGGAGAAGTGAATACAGGGATATAGAGGGGAAACGTGAGGGAAAGGTACCATGTAGAACACCGCGTAGATGGGAGGATAATATTAAAATGAATCTTCAAGAATTGGGATGGAGCATGGACTGTATTGATGTGGCTCTTGTAAATGCGGTAATGAACCCCAGGGTTCCATAAAATGCGGGACATTTCTTGGATAGCTTAGGGTATCTTACCCTCTTACGAAAGACTGTGCTCCATGGAGTTAGTTGGTTAGCTAATATATGTCACTTATACAAAGTAAAAAGGTAAAGCAGTCCCATTACAGGCCTGGACAGGCCCTAAGGTTTCCAGGAGGTCGAGGCTCCCAGATTTCTAGACAATCGGCACATGAAGGTGGTAAGGTTGTCATCCGTACGCACCGGCCGCGTTTACCCCCCAGGAAATATTCCTGGTACTCATTTCTGTTAGAGGCTGAGTTGATCCCAGGGCCATAGTGCGACCGACATGATTATGCCAATGACAGTGACACCATCAAGAATCGAACCCGCGACCTGCCGGTTTGTAGCAGAGTGCCTCAACCAACTGCGCCACCCCATTTATACAAAGTAAGAATCAATATTTCCTGTTTCCTTAATTTTACAGTGGATACTTGGTTGTCTGGACTACTAACACGAATTGGTATTAGCACTACCAGTCGATCACATTCCGTTTCGATATATTTATCACAAAATTTTCAGATGCTATGAATGAAAGCCCGAATATAACTTTGACATGTCCCATTGAAAGCCGAACGGCCCGCACATTGTGCGAATACAAGGCCCCAGAATGCATTTACCACGCGCTTCAACAACCAGTACCGACTGCGGATCGCTCCATATGTTCGCTTCCTTTCTTGAACAAACCTACAGCATAAACATTACCGTATGCAGTTTTGAACATTGATATTCCAAGCAGAAATTTTATTCATAGGCATGAATACAAATGCGCGGTCTGTCAATATTTCCGTCTAAACAATTTTACAAAAATCCTGACTGCTTTAAAATGTGCACTAATGCGAGATTTCAGGCTTCCCCCATGGTGCAGCTGAATTATTCGTTCTTCTGGGATGTTAGCCAGCGTGGGTTTTAACAGGTTACCGACGTTACGGAAAAACATACCGGTCTCATTTTCAAGAAACAGGGAGTGAAAATGGGGGGAGACGAGGTGCTCCAAAGCGTCGGTAACCGAGTACAATCTACGCTGCAGAATATCTCATAAAACCTCATGTATATTAATAAACACAGAGAGGAATTTAACAGCATAATTACGCAATTTAGTGGCATGAGTAGCATAATGTGCTACGCGTAACATCAATATTTCTCATCGTCGTCTTTGTAATTATTCACTTATAGAAGTAATGCAAAAGGAGCTCGACCTTCCGCCTCACAGTGCAGCACGTGCATCGCCCTAGTGACTCACCAGTTACCGTCCTTATGATTAGAGTTAACTAGAGATTTTGCACGGCCGTCCCTTGATGTTTTCTTTTTGACATTCTGAAAAAATATATTCCTCAATCAAGACCTTTATATTTTTCAAAAATATTATCGACGAAAAGGTGTGAAAAAATGTATCGGCCCGATATTCAAGAGTCAAACAGTCCAAGAAGAAAATGACTTATTGACCTTTGAAGATGGCAACAATACGTTGTCTCGAAACATCGGTAAAGGATTACCACTCGACGCTGTGTAATATCTCCGAAGAGCACAGAACTTATCAATATCGCGGCGGAAGCTTGAAATCACAGAGATGAAAAACAAATTTTAGCGCCACCTCAAAATTCTTGGCGCCAGAAGGGTTACGTGAAACAAGTTAGATGCTGAGGGTTCACACATTTCTGAAGTGACCTGTTAACTTCACTCTCACTTGACGCTTTACGTTCGCTGCAAGTGCATGGATACGAGTTTTTTTTTACGTTAGGGGAATAACGAAATAATTACGCTAAATTTTTTTTAAAAATTATATTGTTTTCATCGTGCATTTTTTCAATAATAAGTACAATTACCAACCAATGCACCTTTTATTGCCGTCACACCCGACATGTTTCGGTGTCCATTATGACGCCATCATCAGGGGCTTATACGCTATAATCATCACAGACTATCCACGTGATTTCTTGGTGGTCTTGATGATTGATAAACTAATCAAGACCACCAAGGATCATATGGGTAGTCTGTGATGATTATAATGTATAACCCCCTGATGACGGCGTCATAATGGACGCCGAAACATGTCGGTTGTGACAATAATAAAAGGTGCATTGGCTGCCAATTGTACTCATTATGCTAAATATGTTAAGCCCCCAACGGCAAAGTTTAGCCGCCCGGACGATCAGATCACAGGGATTTGTACACCCCTGCTCACTAGTATTACAGTATTCTGATGTACGACGCCCTGTCAACACGGCGTCGTACATCAGAATACTAATATTTACGAACAGCAATCTGAAACCCTATAACTATACATATATATTTTTTTTTTCACATTCACGGACGCTCAGTTCTTCTATAGTAGTTATTACTGATGGCAGAAGATGGGTAAGTCAGAAACATGCTGAATAGCATCTGGTTATAAAAACACTCCCATTAACCCTTCAATATCGGTATCGGTGCACTGTACGGGCCTTTGATTCCTCACACGCTGCAGGTTTCAGTACACCGTACGTTCGCGAATTCATTTTAGGGTACTGCAAAATATAAATATCACTCCGTCGTGTGCAATACTTTGTACTTAAACCCAACTATTTCCAGTCTGTACCGACAAGTTGAACACAAGTTTCCGTTTACCAGCTCTTTATTACTAATATTGCTACATGTTTCGGGTGCAGAGGGCGTCTATCATCAGGCAAAATACAATTTCCAGGACACGCATCCACACAACGGGATGGGAAACCCAAACCTTAAACCCTACGTTTATTGAAGGGTTAAAATTCGCCGACTGGTTAAAAATATACCAGGTGGAGTCTATAATTTCTTATAAGATAATAAAGCGCGTGGACCTTTAACCTTTTAAAGCCTAGCGGTAACTTTACGTACCACCAGGTTTAACATTTAAAAAATTCTACGTGGTGCCCACATTGCGTTTATGTGTTTTGTACGGATCTCAGAACAAACAGCAACTTTTGCCTTATAAAACATTAAGAGACTGGTTTTTATAACCGAAGTAGAGAGTGTTTACAGCGCGGTACGCACTGAGTCCTTACATAAACATATTACATTTCGTCTTTAAAGGGTTAAGAAGCACTTAATAACCAACGCCGGAAATATATGAAATGCTTATTCCAGTAGCATCCATTCCCGCCACACATCATTTCCCAAGCTTGCTAATTGAAGCGAAATTTAAATGCCACCAACTATTATAACCATGCGAGTTAACGTAATTCAACCTCGGCTATAAACAGCATCGACATTTGTTAACTTGCATTTCTGGTCGATAAGAAAGGAATTCCAGTGATGTTAGGTTTTACACGAAACAATCTTAGCGCTTGCAAAGGCGAAGACGGGGATGGTCTTTGACATCTACCACAACAGAACTGTGAGTTCGAATCCCCTTGTGGAATGCAATTATATGAGCGCTTTCAGTGTTTTCCTGCTTGGGTTTTTGAAGCGCCGCTACCCCATCTGACAGGTCTCAGTTATAGCGTTAAATGAACATCGAATGGAAAATTTCAATGACAAACTATTTCTGCCTCAATCCTTTAAAGAATAGTGTGTTTATTATACATATCACTCCCTTAACCTTTTAAAGCCTAGCGGTAACTTTACATACCACCAGGTTTAACATTAAAAAATTCTACGTGGTGCCCACATTGGGTTTATGTGTTTTGTACAGATCTCAGAACAAACAGCAACTTTTGCCTTATAAAACATTAAGAGACTGGCTTTTATAACCGAAGTGGAGAGTGTTTACAGCGCGGTACGCACTGAGTCCTTATATAAAACAGATGGGCTTCGTCTTTAAAGGGTTAAACATTACAAATATCTTAATTTTCTTAACACTATGATCTTCCACCATTTCCTGTGAATCCCAGAATAAACGGCGATTATTTCACAATACAGGATTAATCCACTCTCCATTGTAATTAAGGCCTATGTGTTCTGTAGGGCAACAGACGGGAGTTTAGACGTACTATTTTACAAAGGAGATAAGAACACCTCGTAAGAAAGACATGTTAGTCCGTCAGTGACAAAGGGTCAGTGCCTCAGTCAAATCCCAGACCTTTTAAAAAAATCGACGTAGGATATCTCCATTAAAAAGTATTCGACATTTTCGAATTTCAGCCACACTCAGCAATAAGACAGCCTACGTTACATGTGATCATCCGTGTACCCCATTACCCCTTCCAAATACTTGACTAAATTTCGATGTGGAAGATAAAGTTAAAGTTACCTTTGTGACTACCATAAAGGCGTATAAAGAGAGTGGAGTATAGCTCCACTTATTCTTACCCTCGTTACTGAATGGAGGTTGAGTGATGAGATTCACGTTCCGGCCGGCTTACCCCCCAGAGAAAGAAGCCCCTGTACTCATTGAATAGGAGACTGACTAGGCCCCAGAGCAGGTCTGGATGTTTTGGAGAAGAGAAATACCTCTTTCCAATGCGGAGAATCTAAACATGATTCCTGGGGCGTCCAGTCTGTAACCACCCGAGCGATGACGTTGTGCATATTGGTACGTACTACAACAATGTTTTCATATTCAGGATTGCGTTGAGGCTTAAATGCTTACATATTAGTCTAGGAGGCGTCATATCGGAGAGGAGTGTAATCTGCGTCGCCAACGTTGTGAGAATCGCAAATCCCTCACAGACATTCAACTGATAAAAAGCGAGTACTTTCTTATGCTGACATTGTTAAGTATCGAGATTAAGTTATTCAAAGCAGACGCTGCTGTTGGGTGAATGTCTCTAAACGATGCATGTCGTTTGTGGCACGAAACAGCTGGAAATATTGCCCTGAATGACGACAGCCACAGGCTCTTTGAAATCAAAAGATTCGTAAGGAGTGATTTGGAGGATATAAATGAGTTTGGAGACGTCTCTCCGATGGCACTCGAATTCAATGGAAACAAGAGGCTTCCCTTTAATGACTGAACACATTTTACACTGCATAATGTAATATTTCAAGGAATTACAGTTGGGTTTCCTTGGTTCTGGAGCAAAAAATACCGTTATTGTTAACCGCCTTAGAAACACGCGTTCTTGTAAAACCTACTTTTGTTCTTCAGATATCGCTGAGAGGGTATAAACGCGCAGCATTTGTTTTAAAAAGTGCATAATTTCTCATTTCCTTCAGTGCACACAGGGGTTTTAAAAAAGGCTTTACGTAAAAGAAGCCATCTGCGAGAATGTATCAGTCAAGATTAAACCACATCTACTTGCATTTGCATACACAAAGACCACACGTTTGACACTGCAGCTTCAGCAAACTTCCTTAGACAAAGACCCACATATATCAAGACTACTTCCTATATATCATAACCACAGATATTACGTATCATCACGTCCATGTGTCTTGTGTGTCCCATAAGTAACTCACTAAGAACAGAAATCAAAAGTTCCATCCGCCGTCATACTAGCTCCATACGCCACGTAACATTTCGACCTACAGATAGCCGTTTTATCGTGTCCCCGAGGAGTCAGCTTGATTTTATAGAAAGCCCGCATCCGCCGGGATATCTCGTTACAGCCGATGTGCGCGGTGACGCCATAAAGAGTACAGCCTGCATATACCTTACACTCAGTGTAGGCGTCAAAAAACATGTACAAGTAATAAACGAAATATTATAGTTTAATCAAGGAAAAAGGTTCGAAAAATTGTGTTTGTATGTTACCTGAAAATCCGAAAAAAAAATACACAGTTATGAATCGCTAAATACAGTAATTCTTGAAGGAGAGCTCTAATTAGCCTTGCCAAATATAATGCAACATTTTAACGATATGAGGCGGCGCAAATTGTCAAGAAAATTTTTACGGCGTAGTTCCATATATCCCTCTTGCATAACAGCCAGGAATTGTAAACGCAGAACGTGAGTGTAGAAAACCGTGTTCAGAGCATGATATAACCTAACTCAAGTAATACGATATAACCCTCTTATGTCGTACTTGAAATACTACAGTATGCTTCCGTCTGTTAATACAACTTTGTAACATGCACATTTACATCACAACAACTTTACGTATTTCGCCACTACCAGGCTAAATTCAGGCTGACGTATAGACAAATCATTAGAAACTGGGACAACAGAAAATAAAACAATTTTACTGTGCAGTAACGTGGCTGGAAGTATATTATCAATACCGGGTGACGGCTGTAGCTACTGGGGTGTAAGTTACTTACAATTTGTGTCAGATTATGGCTGATCAAATGTTTTAATATTTTATGTAAGCCTATATGATTTTTTGTAGTCCTGTAATACAGACTTTTATTGGATTAGTCTAATTCGTTCCTCATTATTTCCTTTCCTTTCAGTTTATTCGAGAAATCACGTTTCCCCAGCTAACTTGTCCATTTTCCCGCCACGTGACCGCAAGGTCGAAACTTACCGTTGGCCAATAACCTGTGTGTCAGCTGCAACTCAGGGCCCGCCTTCTCTTCTAGCTTCTGTTTCTCGGCCAGCAGTTGTTTCATATACGAGGACATCACTGTCCTTGGTTCGAGTGTCGTGGACGCCACAGCGGGGGTCGAACTCGGGACCGCAGGGGAACTCTCACAGTTACCGTCTTCACTCATTGGTCTCCAGTCTAAACGAACAGAATAGATTTTTTGAATCCTCAAATATTTTGACTGCACGTCTGATTAGCAGCTTATTTAGTTCAACCACTTTTCCATTCAGATACGTTATGCTAATTAAATCAAGCAAATATGAAATACTTACAGGTTTAGTTTCAATACAATTGAATCACATTAAATAATAATAGTAATAATATTATAATAATAATAATAATAATAATCTCTGTAACTTCTACTGGTAAGTACCAAAAATTAACATGATGTCACACACAATAAACTTACGTCTATTAAACGAAGTTAAGTAAACAAAATTGCGTAAATTAATTAAGTAACAATCATCATTGAAAAGAACGGATTATCTGGAGATTCTACACATTTGCGGAACCCAAAAGCTTATTACCATTTTCACAAAATCCGCCCTTCGTCCCCATTTCAAATAACTGAACAAACTCAAATACATTTTACCCACGATTAACAAAAGTAAACATGACCTTACGCGTTCTACCACACAAGTCTAAGACTCGGGGGTTTTCAATATTAAGTTCTTGCAACCATTTCTCATCTCCCCCATGCGTGCTACGCGCTCCGTTCATCCTATCCTTTTTTTTTCTAATCTCCACAGCTGTAATAAGTGGGGGATACATATTATGAACGTACTCATCATGTAATTTTGTCCATCCACCTGTTACGTCAAGTCTGTAAAGTCCAGACTCTCTCCTCACCATTTTGTTCTCAAAAGCACTCAAATTTTGTCCTTCCTTTAGTTTCGCACCGTACAAAGCAACTGGTTAAACTGAAGTCCTTTTTTTTTATTCTTTAATCTTCAGCTTTGTACCCAAAGACTCGCATTCATTAAGAAGAAAGCCTATAACCGGGTAGCAACAACAGTAATATTGAAAAGAAATTCATCGTTCAAACATGGGATTATGCTGTGTTTATTGCACACGATATGCCGAACTGAAGGAAGAGTAACCCAGTGTATATACTGCCTGAAAAAAGGGCCGGTCTGACGCTCCATTCACATCGTGATTACACTGAGGGTACGCTCACGGCCAGGGAGATTATTCTTTGCGTGTCTTTAAAGGCACCCCTTCGTGAAAGTAATGTACCATTAACGTCCTCGCCAGTGTGGACGGCCCTATCCAAACACAGTGAAGAACAGCTGACGTTCTCATTACTCAAATGTAACTGTCACCGGACTGTATGATTCGGTAAAAGTAAACTTGTCTCCCTACACGCCTTGAGGGCACA
>BLKM01009970.1:0-18124 GCA_013340265.1 Coptotermes formosanus | reverse complement strand
CTGGGCCGGGGTTCGGGGTGCCCCCCCCCCCCCCCCCCCCCCCCCGTCTAGCGCTAAGGTTACGTCATGTGATGCAGAAAATTGCATATATTTGGAACATTCCTGTTACCCCATTTTTCCACACTGTTGTTACAGTCTTGTCTTCGCGTATCTACAGTATGTGTGTAACCCATACCAGTAACTGCAGCTTTTGTTTCTGCTTACGCCGTAAGAACACAGCTCAGTTCCATCTGTGCATTGCTCTCTGTGTCACAGGCCTACAAACTGCGTAAGTCAGGGTTACCAACGCGAGGTTTGAGGTTCGAGCAGCAATGTTGATGAAGATTTAAGTATTCTGGGACATGACGCCCTTGCGATTGGTGACTAGTTTCTGACGCTTCGGAGGAGCTTGCTGCCTCCATCGCCAAGGTATGAGCAGTCCAATGGGACGGCAACCTCTTAAAATATGTCGCTACTTACTCACTAGTAGATACGGCGTCATACTCCATAATAGGTGAATCTTCAGTTTTATATTCTGCTGTGGATGTGACAGGAATTGTATAGGTGTGATGTCGTCTAGTCTGGTAGTCATTCATGTACCGACGTCTCAAAGATAACTGCAGCATCCAACATCAGGGAAGATCAGTCACTTAATTCTGTACACTGAATGTCCAAATTCTAACTTTTGGCAATAAACCAAAACGGTGATTTTTCTCACGTTCTTGGGTTTAAACACTACAGTTATTTAGGAACGCATGTTTTATCTACATGAAGAATTATAGCGCCTTGAAATACTCAAAAATATTATTGGAATTTTATAATAACTGAACACACAGAAATGTATTTGCTTATCAAATATAAGAGGGCGGTAGGGATGGATGAATCGTGAATGAACTTCTACTACACAAATGTTGAAAAGAAAAACTTATTTGGTCTTGACAACGAAAATGATTTTCCTTGTTGATGGTTATAAATATTTAGTGGATCTTGAGTTCGTAAGATAATATTAGAGTTTGGTAAATTTTATTGTTGCGGTATGTGTTATTGTCATGTTGGCGACAGTTGTTTTTAGCAGCGCCACCGGTGGATAAATCAAGTACTGGTTGACCATTGTTAGCATTGCTGTAAACTCGCCAATCGATGATCCGATCTGATCTGAAGTGTGCAGTCACTACTCAGAAAGAGACTTAAACATAGCAGAGGGCCTCGTACAAAAGTAATTAAACGTATGTCACAGTCAGAGGTTGTGGGTGTTTTCCTGCACACAAAGCAGTACGTAGAAGATACTGTTGCCTGATTGCAAACCAAATGAAGAAAGGCTAAGTAAAATACTGTGTTACGTAGCAAAAATAATGATTATCATTAAATGTTATCAGGCGCTCACTTTTGATGAAATTAGATATAATTTCTGTAACAATGTAACGCGTGAAAATGTTACTACGTCTTTGAAGTACAATGCTAGAGGGGCAGTTATTTGACCGGTGTGCTGCGATGCTTTGGATGTAAGACTGATTACATAAAATCAAACATACAAAATAACAAATGAAGCAATTGTTCACATGACATTACTCTAATTGAGTACACGTTAGTGACTAGTTAAATCGCTACAATTGACCCATATCCCACATCCGGAAGCAAAAACTAGCAATAATTAAACGGAATACACGTACGCACCCTCGGTGGTGGTGGCTATGAAGGAACCTCACCACACTCCTTGCCAGATTCCGTTTATTGGCAGTCCGCCAAGGACAGCACGTGTGTATGTTACAGCGCACAAGTTCTCTTGAGTATAGTGCCCTTTGTTGGAAACTTCTGTTGTTGAATTATTGCTAATGCTGCTTCTCAAAACTGACAGATTTTTTACGACAACTAAGCTAAGCTAACTAACTGGCTGACTGACTGACTGAATAACTAACCCGAAGTTTCACTACAACATTAAGAATAGCCCGCCACCACTCCCTATCCTGAGTCAGATGAATCCACTCCACGCCCTCCTACTTATTTAAGGTCCACTTCAATGCGGTCCTCCCAACTACGTGTGTGTGTGTGTGTGTGTGTGTGTGTGTGTGTGTGTGTGTGTGTGTGTGTGTGTGTGTGTGTGCGCGCGCGCGCGCGCCACCGTTTCAGTCTGAATCCAAAGACCGATTTTCATGAAATTTTGTGCTAACATTGTACCCTTTTAGGCCACACCGGGCGCTGTAATTTTTAATTTATTTACGAAATGGTTCACGTGTGAACTTGTAAGTTGGAAGCGACATTTAATTGCGAGCCCTGACATAAGGCTGGGCACGAGTCAGGCCTGTTCCTTACAGAGGCTGGCGTAACTTCTGTTGCAGTTTCACGCAGCGTGCACAATAATAATACACAGCCACTGTCAGTGTTTTTTATTTCGGTTTCTGACGGTAATTAATAATATGCAGAGCAAGGCATGTGGAAACTGGTACGGACGGACATCATATCATAACTACAAACTGTGTAAGAATTACTGTTGTATTTCAGCAATTGCGAAACATGGAGACAATGTGAACTGTCGAGGTAATGTTAACTAGATAAATCTCTATTTAAGCAATAATTTCCTCGCAAAATATAATAAAACAATAGGAACAATAATAATAATATTTTGTGATGGTTATGATTATGAAATATTTCAAGCTTCCGCCGGGATGTAGTCGAGATCTTCTCTCCTGTGGAATGTGGCCTGGCGTAGGTTGGTATTTGGTTACAATGTGCCAACCTACCCTACGCAAAATGTCAGCAGAACGAAGAGGTCCTCTATAAAGATGGCAATATGTGTGTCCGCTTTATGAGTTCTGCTGTAACTCCTTGCAGTTAGCATTAGATTGGCTTTCTGCTTGGCCAGTGCCGTATTTATAAACATGATTGACTGGTCACGTAGAGTGTGAGTGCGAAGACTTACTTGGTGTGGTGTAGCTTGCCAACTGAACAGTCTGCATGTCTGCCCTGATCGAAACATCTCCAAACTTCCGCTTTTCTTCCATGCATTTAACAAAGCTATGCAGTCCGAGGCCGAAAGAAGTTCATTCTCCCGCGACTGCAAGTCATCAAGCTTGTTGTCGGTGGCCGTGGACCGCTGCTGATAGTGCCCAGCTTCCTCTCGGACTCGTCTCCCAACAACTGGACGCGCTCGTTTTCTGTCCGAAGTTGGTCTGACTGAAATGTAATCCAGTTATGGTATTATTTTATGAACACATGTGGAGAGGTACAATTCAGTTCAACACGCATCCCTTTACTCTCCGTTCATCGTCATTTTATAACTAACTAACTAACTAACTAACTAACTAACTAACTAACTAACTAACTAACTAACTCCACGGAGCAGAGGCCTTCTTGAGAAGCTAACAGTTTCTCAGCTAGTCAAGAAATTCCCCGCATTTTATGGAACCCGGAGGTTCATTACCGCATCCACAACAGCCCACCACCTGTCCCTATCCTGCGGCAGCTCAATCCAGTCTCTGCCCTCCTTCCCACTTCTTGAAGATCCATTTTAATATTATCCTCCCATCTACGCCTGGGTCTCCCAAGTGGTCACCATACCTCAGTTCTCCCCACCAAAATCCTGTATGCACGTCTCTTTTCCCCCATACGTGCTACATGCCCCGCCCATCTCATTCTTCTCGATTTGATTACCCGAATAACATTTCGTGATGAGTCATTTGTACACTGGATAATAAAAATACAAATATTTGCCTTCTTGCGAAACTGATATTTCGGCAGCCCGTCAACCAATTCCCTGCCACTTCTGCAACCCAAAGGTATGTCACCGTTTTCGTACGAAGTCGCTACATGTCATTATCCTGAGCCAGATTAGTCCAGTGTATAGCCTTCTATTTCTCTCAGGTGCACTTAAATATTATCCTCCCTCCCATCTGCGCGTAAGCCTTCCAGGTTTCTCTTTCCTTTGCGTTTTCCAGCCAACAACCCCTGTGCATTCTGTACAGATACAATTATTAATAACACTGCTAAACATGTTCACGTCCAAACAAAAATTCATGTCTTGTATGAAGTTATACTGAACGTAACCCGCACTCAGTAATCAGTATTGCAAACTGCAGAGGAGGTGACGCAATATTGCGTCTCAGTTGCGTGCTACAAGGAAACGCAAGGCCACACGCACACGCACAGTTCCAGCACAGCGACTGCCGACTGTGGTACGTACAACGCATGCAGTAACAGTACCGGCAAGGACGCAAACAGTGAAGTCGCGAACAGCCGTTGGCCCGACACTACGACACAGCAAGGCTGATGCACAACTAGCGCGGCGGTTCTCAGCGTTCTGGTGTTGGCAGCACGCTCGAAATAAAATTGAGAACTAAAGTTGCAGTAACAGTACGTATTTTATTGCATACAAACACAAACGTGCAGCAAATCATAGCGACGGTGAGGTTTTGATACATATCCTCTTATTTTGTCTGTTATTTTTACGGGTTTGAAACTTGGTCTGCCGCATTAACAGAAGACGGTACTTGTTTGTATCAATTTTAATCTTCAAAACGCTCCCACATCATGCCATTTATTATACAAGCAGGACTGGCTCTAGGCACCAGAAAAGCAAGAACATGGCTGGGGCGACATTTTAGCTGTGTGGTCCCCCCCCTCCCCAAAATAAATTCGCGCAAAATATTTTATTTCGCTGAGTAAAAATTTTCTGCTTTTTATTTTGCTAAATTGTGAGCTATCCAAAGAAATTGGCGGTAAGTGCACAAAAGTGTTGGTAAAAACCGAGACAAAAGGGGGGGGGGGGGGAACTGGCGGCCATTTTTTTTTACCTGAGGCGACCGCAAACATACTGACGGTTCTCGCTGTGCGGGAGCTAATGCCCACATTAAGTCCCGGCAATTTACGGAAGGCGGTAGTTCTGTACCGACGTTTCGGGACAAGCTGTCAGTCCCATCTTCAAGAGTCAAGGAGTCTTCTTGGACTTGACCCTTGAAGACGGGACCAGTAAGTTGTCCCGAAACGTCGGTACAGAATTACCACTCGACGCTGCACAATACCCCAGAAGGGCGCAGATCTCATTAACATCGCGACTGCAGCCTGAAGTCACGCAGCTGAAGTGTTTGAAAGGTAAATTTTGTGCAACTGCAAAGACATAGATAATAAAGGTCACCTGAACTCTGGGCTTATAGGGACAGGAAGGGCTCCCAAGCGGCGAGTCGGTGCGAGGCGGTAACTGCCGAAAAACAACTTGAATTGCGTCCAATCTCAATTCATTTTACGGTTCAACAGATCGGAACGCTCTTGTGCCTCACATTCAAACTACTCGACACCTCAAACTGACTTTACTGTTGGTCCACTCCCACAGTTTATTGGACGGTCGGTATGTTAATAGCAATTAATTTAAAGCATGAAGACGCAAAACAGCTTTCAGTTACACGTACTGGGATTGCGACCTGATCGGCCAAGCAAAATAAAGCATTTGATGGCACTATGGGAATTCGGATCTGTACACGTTTTTGCAAGGGATGTACAAAGCGGTTGCTTACTGGCGAAGATGTGCCTGTCACCATGCAGATCTCAGAACCAAAAGCAACCGTCTTTAATTTACGTTGTTACCGTGAAGTAAAAGCGAAGGTAGGGAAACCATGTACGTTTTTTGTTATTACCAACCGCTGTACAGTAATTCCTTTTACTCCTAAACGTTTCGGCTAACCAACAGAGCCATCATCAAGGTGTCACTTTCCACAGACGTGCGCAGCCTACAGTGTGTCCATGAATGGCAGGCAATATGTACATTAACCGTAACCCACAGTTTGTTTAACTTATTGAGAATAATTTAAAGATTTCTGTCTTGGAGGTTAGGATACTGATAAGGAAATTAAAGAAAAAATATCATCACCAGAACAGTGCTTACAGTTATGATAATATAACTTTTGTATAATTTTTCATTAAAACTTAATACAGAACAAATACAAAAAGCAATGTTGTACACTTCACATGAACATAACTAATAGAAAATAATGACAAAATTTGTCACATACATCAAAGGATTTTGGCAGGACACTGCGATACCTATCTTGGATACAAACAGTCACATTGCTATACTTTTATCAGTTAGGTTAGAATTTCTCACAAAATCTGCCGTATAGTTATCAGTACGGGGCATATATATTTTTTTGTTTTACACCATACGTAGGATGAATACCAAATTTCACTATCATACAACATTGCATAGACAAGGAATCATGGAAGGAAACTTAAACATTCTTGGGATGAAAAAATATTTAAGACAAATGACATGTCATTTTGGTGCTTTTCCAAATTATGAGTATCAATAATATCAATGGAGTTACAGTTTGATCAATTAGGCACAGCTCGTTAGAACACAGAGACAAGAGGAGAACTTAATTTTATTACGCATTGCGTAAATTTGCCTGGATAAGAATTCTGTACAGACAGCATAAAGTTAGATATGGTTGGTTATTACTGGCAAGTGCTTGAGGAAGGTTATGAAAGATATTATTTATAGTGACAAGTGACAGTCTAAAAAGAGACAGGTGTCTGATTGCTCTGAACCAACAGCTGCTCAAGCTGCATGATGCAACACTGAAATGCTGCTGAAAAGCACGTCATGTAACACCACACACGGCCTGCCATGGGTAACTTTCTTAACAAGCGAAACACATCATTCTGCTGGGAGTGGGTGTCACGCAACACTTACAACATTAGCAAAGGACAAATTTAAGGAAAAAAATGTTACATTGCCTGATACTGCCCACAAGTAAGGGATTTAAACCCATGCTACTGTGGCACTGGCAGCTGGCTTTTACCTCAAGGGTATAAAAAATTACATTAGGCCTGGTGAGTCCTCATATGTAAACTCTCAATGACGCAGCTCATGGCTGAGAAATGTTATAACAGAACAATGTACCACTGCTTACAACGCTACAAACCGATGCACAAAAAGTATAACTTAAATCAGCAAACAAACTGTACCACAAAATATTATGGTATCACATACTTCTGTTTCCATTTACCTTGCAGGGTGCCTATGTGGGTACAAAATATTTGTTACTTTTACCATGTGTATCAGAGAAATGGCATGATTCATAAGAATTTGTCAGTAGATAAGTGTAATGCCTGGTAATGACATTTCAACACACCTTTCATGACTCAAGTTATTAAACTGTTCAATCACACACTGAAGGCAGGTCTTGAAATACATGACAATGTGACAGTTGTGGGAAGTACAAGAAAAACACCCCACACTCCACAGCCTAATGTCCCAAGATTTAAATTTTGTATGACTGAATAGGATTTCAGAATCTCACAGCAAATATCAAAACTGTATGCATAGCAGTTGTGTAGAAAAGGGTTATGCCCATTTTGGAGGGACATACTGCCTCCAAGTGCAGGGTTGAAGCAACCAAGATGCAGGTTGTAAGTTTCTCTCTAACAGTGCTTTTAACCAGACCACAGTACCATAATCCACAAGACTACACACAGTCTTAGTAAAGCTTACGTCGGCTGGCATGATGCTTGGTCATGCAGGGTGAGACAGTAGAGGGAAATGGTAAGGATTAGAGTTGGGGTCACTGTACTTGCTACAGCCATGGGGAGGTGAGGCAGCCAAGACCAAGGGGTGCTGTGCACCTGGAGTCATATGTGGCATGCTGTCTCATGTTGCATGTACTTAATACATCAGTTAAAGACAGCAACTGACACAAGTCAACTGTCACCACAGTATTTGGGTACAGAAATTCAAAATGAGGAAGAGCATATCCTTGAAATAGATGCGGCCGACACTGATGGGTCTGGGCGGCACCCATGGGAGTGTCAAGGCTATTGAATACTCGATCTAAGAAAACTGCTTCAGTAAAAATCCTCTTGGGCTGACAGCTGTGTCAGGCAGTTCAAGCAAACCATCGTCTCAAAGACCAACTGCATCCCCTTGTCACGGTTCTGACATACGGTAACTCGGTACGTAGTATCAGAAGTCTGATGATGATTCAGTCTCTGAAATGCTGGTTTACTTGAACCGCATGATGCAGGTGCCAGTGTGAGAGCATTCCCCAATTTCTGTTGCATTCATGAAAAAAAGAAGTTCTGAAAACTGTCATCTTGTGGAATGTTATGCCATGTAGTGGAGGCTAGAAGTGCAGAGACGTTCTACAGTAACCTGCTGCCTCCATCGTCTGAGTAGATAAATAAGGAACACACAGGAAACACAATGGCTATGTGAACTAGACCAAAGCTTTGGTTGGACAAATGGGAGATGGGGTAGAAGAGTGCAGAGAACCGAAATGGGAACCCACAATGCCCACTTCGGTGTGAAGTGAATCGAGGCAGCAAGGGATGAAACAGTGAGGGCCATCGGGCGGGCTGGAACCTAAAAATAACATAAATAGAGGATTCGGAAGGCATGGAAGACAGACAGGAAGTGTGGACCTGCAGGGGGGCATTCAGTGGAACGGGATATGAGAACAGGAAAATGAAAATACAAATTAACATTAAAGTGCAGGTGAAAATACAAATAATTTTAAAACACATAAATAATGTAATAATGGAGTGGGTGGAAATGGACAGTAAAAATGTCCTGAAGACAGCAGCAGCCTGTAAAGTCCAGCATGCTGGACAGGCATTAAATCTTGAAGTTTATGGAGAAGGTTTCCTATGCTCCATCATGGACAGCTGGAGACACTCCCAAGACTGGCTTGGACAGAGACCAACCACCGATACTGCTGGGAAGTAGCCCCATCTCACCACACTGCTGCCCTTTGTCAGGCGATTCTTACTTCTCCTCCTATTTATACATTTATTATTTTCTGACTTTTGTACCTCTTATTCCACTACATTCCCCATTTATCCACGTGTCACTTCCATGCCCACATTTCACCTAACTACCATTCCTTACTTTGCTGTCCTTCCAGGCAGCCCCCAATTTGTACTTTTGTTCTTAATCCTACATTTCACCTCTCCATCCCTCTGCTCTCCTATTCACTCTACAAGCACGTGTGCACACGCACACAAACAACCCTTTAGGTTCCCATTTTGTTTCTTTAGCTCTTCCTTCCACACCACAATCCAACTACGCAACCAGACCTCAACACATGTGCACTCAGTTGCCATGTCAACCTGTCCTCCCTGCATGTGCCCTGTGCACTTAGTTGCCATGTCAACCTGTCCTCCCTGCATGTGCCCTGTTCATCTACCCTGATGACACATGTACTGGGTCCTCTGAACTATCAGTATGCTCCTACCAAACTGCACGGTGTCACACACCAGAAGACAGTAATCTTTTCAGTCACTGCCATGAGAACATCAAATCAAACTGAAAAAAGTCTCTGGCCACATACAGATTTGAAACATACTGGTGTTCAAGTTCAAAATTATTCTGCTGGAGTGTATAGACAATTTCAACACTGTATTTAGGATATGCAGAAAAAAGAACTCAAAAGAGTACTGTAATGAAATGTGCAGAATTTACGACAGGTTACTTCAGCCTCCTTTGTCGTGCTCAATAATGCAGCTGGAAACTTCTGTGGCTGCACCTGAGCATCACTGGTACGGACACATCATATTTTTTCACAATTCTTTGAACATCTGTGCTGTCTCTCATTTATCTTTAAGTTCTGGTATGTGCTTTAAACAAAATTAAACTTGCCAAATTGGCAGAATACTGAATCTCACACAGTCTATTGTTACCCAGCATCAATGAATTCTGAACAACTACCCTCAGAACAAGTCCAGTACTGCTGCGTGTGCCATGTCTGGAGTAGCACAATTTGTTTGCTTTTGCCTACCTGCAAATACGACTTGTGCTGGCAGACCAACAAAAAAATGGAAAGACGTGTGCATATTCAGTTACTTTTCAGCTCACTTCAAAACGGACCACGTTAAATACATCTGGGGCTCTGTGATGTTTATCCCACCACCATTTACTATAACCAACTACCAAACGCTTCCTACTTGTACTAACATCAAAGCAGTGAACAATACTGTACATTGGCAACATACTCTGCTTCACTGACAGACACGGCACTCCCACTGCAGTGAATGTTACACCGACAATCTCCTGGCATGTGACACCACACAGTCACACATGCACCAACACCTCAGAACCTGCAGCCTCTATCTTCAGGATAGTATCAGCCTTATTGGTAAGCAATTTTAGTACCTACACGTAACATGGTGCAACATCCCATAAGCCTCTAATTAGATGTTTTCCATATTCCATGCACTGAATCCAACAACTGGACAATCAACAAAGAAACGAACAAACCTCTTTGAGGATAGCCGTGTAGAGACTGAAGCATGTAGGACGCAATCATAAAGTGACAAATGCTCGTTTATTGTTAACTGTGCAAATGTTGGACTAAATGCTGTATATGAAGCCTCTAATATTCACAGCAAACATTTTACATGTGTTAATTTCCATAATGCCAATAAACTTAGAACATGGTTGTTTCAGGCCAAAAGAACCAACTGCTATGCAAAACAGCATCAAGCAGAGCAAGTGCTTCCGTACCAGTAACATACACAAGTATAATTCACATACAGCAGGGATCCAGCTGGTGCCATGTCATTCCCTCCCAAACATCTGCATGACACCCATGACAGTCACTCAGCACCGAGAAGAATCAGGCACGATTGCAGCAGGGCCATGTAGAGTTTTAATGGGGAGACGTTTGTGACAATGGTAGAGGAAAGAAAGAACAATGGATAGAACTGTAGAAGACACTTTTGCAGGAGTGATAACAGTGGTTTAAGGCATGTGAAAATAATGGACAAAAAATGACACACAGACGGGCACTAGAAAATTAGCACAAAGGAAGGAGACGTATGGGAAAATCCATAAGATGACTGTAGAAGCCATGAAGAGGAGAGGAAAGAGCTGGAAATAAACCAGAAATGCAAATTATGGGAGAAGGAAATGGTCATGATGCTTGCACACATGAATCATGCAAACAATACCTGCAAAACTGTACATTAGGACATTTGCATTCCACATTATTATTCAAAAATATCAAAACACGACTACCACTTAGAGGACAAATACCAAACAAAAGAAAGCTGTAACAACCTCACGATATTTACACTTCCTAAAAATCTGATTACATGTTCCAGCTTTCATAAAACCTGACGGTTCACTTTCAGCTGCACAAACGTACATCACTGGACCCTCAGCCAGATCAACACAACATTTACAGCTACTTACTCGGACTCCGTCCATCACTGTAAGTTTTAAACCTTAACACTTTCGAAATGGCTCCCATTTCTACATTCAGATGGACAGGATATAGTGGGTTCCTACACACTAATGCAGACACCAAGCGCCATATAGTGGGTTCTACACACTAGTGCAGACACCAAGTGCCATATAGTGGGTTCCTACACACTAGTGCAGACACCAAGCGCCACATAGTGGGTTCCTACACACTAGTGCAGACACCAAGCGCCACAAAGTGGGTTCCTACACACTAGTGCAGACCCGAAGCGCCACACAGTGGGTGCCTACACACTAGTGCAGACACCAAGCGCCACATAGTGGGTTCCTACACACTAGTGCAGACACCAAGCGCCAGTGTGTAAAACACCTGCACACAGAGGCCCAACGCACAGGAATCTTTTCATATCCCCTCTGTGAAGACAGGAATGAACCCACTTAAGAAACAATGTACTTTTATTTAAAAACTAGCCTTAAATGCTGTCATTCTACTGTCAAATGGCTTTAAATTTACTTCAGATGAATTTAGTATCCCACCTTCACCCCTGTCCCTCCAAAGTCAATTATGATATTCTCCCATCTGTGCTGTTCAACCTCTCCTCATGAGTCTTCATGACCAAAATTGTATAATCATTTATCATTTCCCCAAATATGCTACATGCCCTACTCACCTTATGCCCTCTAATTTCACTGCCCACAGACTAAGTGATGATAAGTAGAAATAAGTTACAAGACAATGGAGGACATTTCAACCCCTGATGATGACAATATGTTGCTTCAAAAATCTGAATCGTAACACCCACTGATACAGCGTCATGCCCCATAAGAATGGAATCCTCAACAAAAGGTATCGATCACTGCTCCTTGCATGGAGAAGAACCGAGTTTCCACAACCCTCAAGAACTGTGTGACCAGAGAACATATGGATCAGTAATTTGCAGTAACAAGGAGTACTTGGTGGTTGTGATGCACGCCCAGTCTGTAAGCTGCCACGGATTTCTTTATAGGAAGACACAAGTTGGACAGGAAACGCCTTGTAAGAAATTAGAAAGGAAAGAATGAGGAAGGTAGAAGAGACTGGGAAATGTGGAACAGAGTTTGTCTGTCACCTCACATAAAATGTAAATGACACAAAAATAATAGAAAGAAGCTTTATACGAGAATCTGTTTCTGCTAGATATGTGAAATCCATTTTTATTCAGGTTACAATCACTGAAGTCACATGAAATGGAAGCTCTCAGCCCACTTGCTTCCTTGCCAGTCCCACAGCAGCTCAGCTTGCCTCAAACGAAATGGCTCACTGTTCTGAACACAAAGCATCAGACGAGCATGTTGAGTTATACATTCTGACAAAGTTACTGTTCTTATTAACCACCGTATGGTTGGCGTGTACAAACTTCGGCACACAATCTTGCACATGATTTGAAGCTTGCCAGCAAAATTTAAACTTACTGTGCAGAGTAATATGCAATGTAAGAAATGTATCTCCATGTCAAAATTTATAACCGAGAACAACCACAAAGCCCCAAGTACACGGTATCATGGAAAGAAGGTGCCTCCTGAAAGAAGCAGCACTAAACATATATAAATTACTTTCAAAATACTTTTCAAGCTTCTCTTATGTCTCCACAGATGATTAAAGCGGCTACTGGTTCTTTCTTTTCAATACAGCCATCACAGATCTTTAGAATTCCTGTTCTCTCATTCCAAAGACAAAAATGAAAGCTAACACACAGTGAAATTTGTACCCATTGATCCCGCAATCATCATTAATTTCTTCTGGTTCTTAAAACAGCCCATGCAAACAATGTACAATTACAATGAATGCAGCATTCCCCAATGTACTGCAGCATTTACCTCACTGGTCATCAGTTTTTGGCCCTGACCCACAATACTGCCAGAAGGATCAGTGCTGACAAAAAAAAAAACGCAATGCAATGTTTTTCAGTGTACAGAGGCAGTACAGTGCCCATAATGGTAATTAAAATTATGGAGGAGTGGCAGCACTGAGAAGGATGTCAGTACGCATGTAATGTTGTTTAATTTAAGTCCACAAGAAAAGCGTGGCCTTCCCTGTGCCCATTGTAATGAAACTCACAAATGCTGAACAGCATTATGTTGAGCTCCCTTACACTGAATTTCACCAGAATTGAACAATAAACGTGGAGAACGCAGACATAACTTAATTTATGCTCCAAAGTATGAATTTCACTGTGCCAAGATCACGAAACTTGTCATCATTCAGCAGATTTCTGTGGACATCTCCTGTTCAGGATTTCATCCAAAACAGCCAAAAAGACATAAAAATGCACTTAACTTTCATTTATACTCCTAATTAAAGTATGCCTTTCATTGCTCTGATTTTTATGAATTCATGCAAGCTCAACAACTTTTTGTATAAATCTCCTGTACCAAATCTCATGAAATCTGACAAATGGTTTAGTCACCAATGCTTGGGTCATGTGGTAGTCTCCACACAACGCAGTTTTTTTTTTACTGCATGAAGAACTCCTAAGAGGTGACGTGCACAGAGGCACTACAGTACCTTTTGTTTATTACTGTAGTAGGCCTACATGGAAAATGTAAAATTTACATTTCTTGTTGTTTTATCCTGTTTCTGACACATTTCATTTTTCTGGTGTTTATCGCCTCCCTTCTGTGTTCTCTGCAGATTCTATGAACAGAGATTTCAGTGTTCAAGAAAGTGCAAGTTATACGCTCATGAAACAAATTTACATTTTCAGTCTAAAGTAGGAGAGATGCCAGACTTATCAGTATTTTAAAACCTACCTACATTGTGTTTAAACATTACACAGCACCAATCATAATTCTATCACATGACTTCCCCTTTTCACTGACATTAAGACTGTTCAACTTCGTACATATAAACTTGTGTAATAATTTTAAACAGGTGAGAACCAATACTAATATTAGGCTTGTACATCCAAAGTTATTTTCATCTGAAAATTCTCTTTAAACCTGTGTACCTACATTGCATGTTACCATATTTACTGAAACTCAGAGCTTATTTTGGCACACTTTAAGCATGGGATAAACATGTAACTTCTTTACCTTTTTCAGGCATTTCCCAGAAAGTGAAAGTAACTTCCTCACAACAAACTTACTGCCATGTCTGTACACACAATTTTAATAGTGGAAGAAAATGACAGACAGCAGTCACTGCCATCACAATGCATTCCATGAAATGAATTTGAAAAAACAGCAGGCTATGACATTATGCAATAGATTATTGGGCTGCAATGCACTATCTAATAATATGAACAGCTACTTTATACTTCAAGCATCGCTCAAGTCTCGGATCATATCCCCACTTACTTTCCTTCCGATTTGGAATTGTTTACGATTTCACATGCATCAACACCTCAAAGAACTTCTGTAACAGATTAACATGCAGCTAAACCATGTTCACATAATAACTGAGAGTACAATACCTCATTTTATGATGTGGAAGCTGTGTTGCAAGTAATGGAAACCAGATGCAGGGCTGCCAACACTTATAGTAAGAATAACATATATGTAGCCACAGTGAAAATGTAACAGGCTGAAATGAAGAATGTACCCTGTGAATATGAGACATTTTTTGGATGAAATTTAGTGAGGTAGGATGGCATACCAACATTAATGGTCTCTGGACACACATTCAAACATTATGAGGAACCAAAGCAGAGTATGACACCTTAGCACCTAACTCAATGAGTACCTGGCAACAGAATGAAACTTCAAAGCCTCAGCTCAGCAGATTAATGTTTATGGTTTTACAACATAACTTTGGTACAGGGACTTTGACTTTCTGCAGCACTCTGTTGGCAACCCTGATTTACATATTGTGAAGGGTACAAAATGCAATAAGTACTGAAGACAGTGTGGAATATACATCTTATAATCCCCGGCGGTCGCCCCCAAGTTCATAAAAATGTATTTGTTAGGATAACAAGTAATAGCATTTCAAGGTGCTGGTGAATACCGGTTTCTGGACGTTACATGTGGAAGATTAACTGTCAGTGAGAGCTCAGCTGTTTCATGTCTTTCCCCTTCTTTAGGACAAAGGACAGATCTCAAGCATCCAAACTGTCTGCAGCATGTCACTACCACCCCCGGCCCATCTAGATGGGTAACATTTCTTTACAATTTGAAAATCAAGTGGCGCAAACAAATGTGCATGCACAGAATTCTTAAAAATAATGAATGAACCCACATGGAATAATCACCCATCATTCAAAATTGCAAGGAATGTAGTCTATTGACACAAGCTATTGATCATTTATAAAGATACACAGTTTTCTTCCTCCCCAGGGCTGTCAAATGAGAAATTATATTAGACACACATTACATTCTGCACATTCAACAGAAAGTTGTGCTGCACGGTGCCTCAAATTGTACTTAACAAAGGGCATATAACCTTCCTTTACAGTACAAAAACAGGTTTTGCATAAGTGTGACCTTTCTGGCAAATAATCCAGGCAAATTTATCTTACTAACAAACTACAACAAAAAAACTGATTCACAGAAAATTTTACGTCTGTGTCCCATTTAAAATTCTGCATATTAAAAAATATTTCTACATGTCATTAAATAATTAATCTTTATTTTAAATAAATGCACAGCCAGTAATCCATGGTTAGGTGTTAAGTTTTGGAAAGACTAAAAACATCACAAACACAAACAGTATGAGCACAACTGGCATGAGATTTGTGACACTGTTGTTACACCATGAGTGTAACTAACATGAGCAGTTTTCTTGGAATTGTGACTCTGCAAAGCTGTTTAGACCCAGTACTTGTTTCATTACTTCCTTTTATTTTAAAGTCCTAATTGACAAACATAGCTATACTCCATTGACTTGTTTAAAATTATTTTAAACCCCCATATCAAAGTCCTTGAGTTTTACAATCATCCACTTCCAGATGAGAAAATATTTGAATATGGACATTTGACGGCCTTGCGTTGGCTCAACACGAGGCATCTTCACGTGCACACACACACACACACACACACACACACACACACACACACACACACACTCCACTGATGGTGCACTTCTTGCACATCATCATAGTAACACTCATAATATCAACAACATTATCATCTTCTTTAAATATATACAGTAATTAATGTGATATATATTTATATATAGTCAACCACAGTGGTACATCACTTGTAAACTGCTAATTACAAGCAATGAAAATAAACAGCAAAAAAAAATCATTAACAAAAATACTGATTCCATTTGTTCATAAAATGTTAAGTAATTCATCTGTCTTTCAGGTGAGTATAAACTTAGGTTGCTCTCTGCACACTACAATTGATGTATTATTTCCTTTTATGACCTTGGTAAATACATTCTAAACAACTGGGTGGTAGAAATAACTTGTCATGTTCCTAGTTCTCAGAATTTGTTCTTCTCCCTCCCGTCCATGCTTCAGTGGTCCCACAGCCATTGTCAGTGAGATGTACCGAACACCAGTTAACACCACATGTACGGAGACACCAACTGTTTACACAGCAGCAGACGACAGCCTTGGTCCCTCCAGAAACATTGCAACAACACCAAAGGGACACTGTGAGGTAGGCAGCAATGTTTTGATTAACAGTTTGAAGCTACTGATCTGCTGATCACTTGCACATGTTGACAGCAGTGTTTACAGTTGCTACCACGACAGGCAAATAGCACTGACAGAAATGGGAAGGGACAGCGCTACGCAGGTTCACCGTGCACACTGCTACACACTATACACACTTCAGATATCACAAATCCAAAAGATAATGAAATGAAGCAGCATGCTTTGAACTGGTAACAGTCTCTGTAACCATGTAGTTCTACTTAGAAATTAGTTTAGGTGGGAATGTGGAAAATATGATGGCTTTGCCTGAAATGTGTACAAATTACTCCAAATATCACAAAAGGAATGAATGTTACAGCATATCTGTAGAGATCACGATGTGTGTAGGTTTCTGCCCAAGTTTTTGTTCCTTCTATGCATTAGTGCTTATTCTTCAAAAGGTTTCTGTAACTAATTACGATATACATGGAACGTTTCTTTTTTTTATAGAAATATAGTGAAAATAGCTTTACATGGGATGATATGGGGGCAGCAACACACAAATAAAATATTTATATGTACAGAAGAGAGGAGGTAACATGGATGTTTTGAGAAACATGTGCAATCAATATGTCTCAGCAAATGGTCAAAACTACAGTATGTTCAAAGCTATAAACAATTCATCTGACAAGATATTTGATGCTACTTGTTCAGGATAACACTGAAGATGGTGTTGCTTTCATTTGTCAGTACACACCCAACACACTCAGGTTTGCCTTGCTGCTAACAACAACAGACTGTTCACTCAGTATTCCTACACAACAAGCCCATATCCAAGTCACTTCATGTGCCACAACAGCTTTCTCAAGTATTAATAATGGAGAATTGTTTCGGAGGGAACATGATTCAAAATGGCAAGACAGTCATCCCTTCACTTTGTACTTACTGGATTGTGTGCTTTAAAAAGGAAGGAAAAAAATAAAAAAAAAAGAGGAGACACCATTCCACTGCCATAATGCAGGACTTGAAGCTTACAATAACCTCCACATTCTCTCAAGTGAAATAACAGCAAAGATCAACACTTTTCTTTTTATGAGGACAATCTGAATGGAAATGGAATGTTCCACTAATGAAGGACGGGGCTGATCCTTATTACATCAATGCTTTGAGCAAACTGTATCCTATGGCTCTTCCTGAGTTTACGCACCTACAGCGAAAGTCCATAACAACAACAGTTTAACATTTGCGTAAGTTATATATTGTAAGGTGATTTGGTAATAGTGAATGCATATCTTAGATTACATGAGCAATCTGAAAGCCCTTCTTCACCTTTAAATAATTTTCTTGCATCCTCACACCATGTAACCATCTGCAGTTTCTCTGTCACCACTTACATAAT
>BLKM01009961.1:0-13369 GCA_013340265.1 Coptotermes formosanus | reverse complement strand
GAAAGAATGACGAGATTAAGCACAGAGTAATTTAGCGGAATTCTTGATGAAATTCTATTCAGAGTTTGATATCTAAAATGTAGTGTAAAGATTAAAGGGTTAATCTTTATACTACATTTAAGGGATTAAAGAGGAAGCATATCTGTTTTATTTAAGGACTCGCTGCGTTCCGCGCTTTAAACACTCTCCATTTCGGTTAGAAAAACCAGTCTCTTAATGTTTTATAAGGCAAAAGTTGCTGTTTGTTCTGATATCCGTACAAAACACATAAACGCAATGTGGGCACCACGTAGAATTTTTTAATGTTAAACCTGGTGGTATGTGAAGTTACCGCTAGGCTTTAAAATGATAATACTGAAGATACTGTACTTTGCCTGTTTTATATGGCGGAGAAAGTGGGTCTCCCAGAGTACGGGTAGGGACATAAGCTGAGGGTTTTCGAAAGTTATCCTCAGGAAAATATTTGATCCTAAGTAACAGTAGATTCGGGAAAACTGCATAATGAAGAAGTTTGTTGTTTGTAACACTCATGTGAATAAAATCAGAAATGATGGAATTGGCGGTGCGCGTGGATGGTTTGGGCGAATAGAAAAATGCATTGCGAGTTGTGATGGGACAAGGGCTGAAAGAAGGAGACGACTTGGGAGACTTAGTCATAGATGGTAGAATGATAGTAAAATGGGTCTTAAGTGTAGGCTTGGACTGGAAGGACTAAATTAATCTGGCTCAGGACAATCAGAATAATCCACTTCAATTGAAATCATAAATAAAATTTTGCATTCTGTTTTTGCATAGTAAAAATGATATTGGTATCGTCCATCTGGCATGGGACGTGGTGCAATAATAGGGAGTAGTGTTGACAGTGGAGGTCTGTCATTACCCTTACTACCAACGCCTCAATCAGGACCGTCCGTGCCCGTCGTGTAGGGGTGAGAGTGGAGGTCAGGCTCCGTCCGCCATTACCCTATCTCCCAAAGCCTCCCTACCCGAAAGCAGGACGCGACAACGGTGAAGGCAACGGGAAGAGGCATGGAGGTACACTTCTATGGTGTAGTGGTAAGGATGGATGTCAGGCTCTGCGCCCCATTACCCTTACCTCCAAAGCCTTCTTCCCGGAACAGGACGCGACTGTAGCAGCATAGCCAAGGGTAAGTCCAGCAAGACTGACCAAAGGTCAGGCCATGTTGTGATCACCCTTAGATGATAACCACATCACTTTTTATTTTCTTGCCCTATTATCGAGAGCCGTCTGCTCACCCAGAAATCTTCTTGCGACCAGTGCTACGACGAAACTTGGGCAAGAAAAATGTTTGGAATGTAATATTTATGGGGAAGATGGAGGAAAAAATCGAGTGTTGTCGAATGGCGCTGGTGGAGTCGAGAAAGTCTGGTTAGCGCGTGTCTGGAATATAGTATGTAGGGGATTCTTAGAAAAAATTGTATAAGCGCATGCAAATCTGGAATCTGTAATTTAATTGCATACGTAGAGTGTACTCAAAGAAACGCAGCGCAAAGAAGAATCAAGTATTGTGACACCTGAACTCACTACATCGAAAACAATGTTAGGAATGAAATTTAAATAACAGCCTGCGGCAATACCATACTACCAGTGAGAGGGATATCAGCTGACATTTTCTCATTGTAATTAAGAAACATAGGTTTATAGCAATGTTCGTGTTTAGCAGAAATTAGGAATATGCGGAGGACGTTGAAGCCCACGGCAAAACTGCCCTACCAATGAGAGCAGATACCTCTTGAAAATTCTCATTTATCTGCTGGTTTAGGATAGGGAGAGGTGGCGGGCTCTTGTGAATGTGTAATGAACTTCCGGCTTCCATAAAATGCGGGAAATTTCTTGACTTTGTGAGAAACTGTTAGGTTCTCAAGACCTCTGCTCCGTGGAGTTAATGAGAGGTATTACTAGATTCTCTAAAACGACTACACTGCATGTACTTAACTGGTTGGTGACGTTTCTAGTGAGCACGTCAAATTTTCTCTCTTAGAAAAATCCTCACACTGTGAGGGAAGAATAAGTTGATGTTCGAGAATAGGGTGCTGAGGAAGGTATTTGGCTTAAGAGGAAAGTGGTAACACGGGAGTGGTTAACGAGATGGTTTATGCTTTGTACTCCTCTTCGAATATCATTCGGGTCATTAAATCAAGAAAAATAAAATGACCTCCATACAGAATATTACATCTAAAGAAGCTTCCCAAACTGCTGGTAAGTATACCACCTCAAAAAATTTTCCCTTGTATTAATTTTTATCTCTGAGATATATATTACGTACTTTGAATATAATCTTATGTGATATCTATACTTACCATTAAGTTGGGATGCATAATTTTACCATATGTGACTGTAAAAATAATGTCAACACAATATACGAATGCCTTTCCGATGTTTAAATGTATAGGTTTTTCTAAACGGTTCAACCTAACAATGTATTTAACTAAATAAACGTCCAATTTTAGTGTCAAAAGCACTCCTTATTGTTGCTTGTGCATTGTAGATTCAAAAACATCAACTCTCTGTGTTAAAAGAATCTTACAATATTATTAAAGGAATACTTCTTTTATCATCTTCGAAACGTATCTTAAATTACATTTCTTCACAACTTAAGTGAATTTTTGATACGTAGGTGTGTATAACTTTATTTTTAATCTGCTTTATTGTAAATTCAATCAATACCTTTATACACAATGTAACATCTAAAGAAGTTTCCGAAAGTGTGGTAAGTATAACTACCAGCTCAGAAAATCTTCCCTTGTTTTAATTTTTATCTCTCGGGTATTTTTGAATAAAATCTTGTGTAGAAACTATACTTACCATTAACTTGGGTTAATAATTTTGTATAATTTCGTCGTTTTCGACTCTAAAAATGAAGTAAAGAATATATATGAGTGTGTTATCTTGAAATTTGAAGCTATAGGTTCGCATTCTTTTCAAGTTGTCGCTAAGGAAAACACTCTGTAACACTGATTGTTATTTTGGAGAGCACGAAAAGCACATTAAGGCTTACTTTATATTCAGGGTTATACGAAATTTTTGAAGCAGGCCTAGAAGTAGTTAGAAAGTTAAGGCCTCATAATTCACAAGGAATTCAAAAAGCCTTAATAAAAATTGTGCGCATCTATTTTATATTGATTTTCATCATTTTATATTGATTTCAATAAATGTGGAAAGCGCTGGCAGATGTTTACTCACATCTCCAAGCAAAGCATGAATTTTACTGTAAAGATTTATACAAAGATCTTCGTCACTGAGTAAGTTTGTATGGACCCCTCCAGCACTGTTTACTACGAAACTAAAAGAAAGGGGGGGATCATTCGACAAAATTTCAGTTACATCCCGAGGAAATTATGTAAATCTGTCCTTCGATCAGTGTTCACGGTCCCTAAAATTCTTATGCAAGTTCACACATTTAAAGTCAGTTTCGAACTTCACTGAAATCATAAACGAACTGTGGGAAGTAGAGGTTGAATCCCCTTTATGCCCCTAAGTAATATATGTGTCACTGAGCCGATTTTCACGAAATGCATGTTTTTTTGATAAGCAGCTAATCGCTCATAGTTTTTCACCGAGTGACAGGAGTGCCGTGACCTCCACACAATGCATTCTTTTATAATTTTGTAAAGAATGTCTAAAACTGCAAGTGGACAGATTTTTTAAAAATTGTTTCTTCTGCACGCTTGAGATATTCTAATAATTCTGAACGGATATTATTAGAACTTGAAAATTGAGGTTTCAGTGGGCTTCAATACTTGTAGCATTTGAAGTGATAAAACAATGAGGAACACCAACTCGCGCCTAACTTGCCGAATACTCAAGAGAAAAAACGATATTTGGAATAATAACAGCGTATGAAAGAAAACAAAATATATTATTCGAAATTTGTGCAGCTTTCGGAACAATAGAATGAACGAGAGCGAATGGGGGACAGAAGGATTCCCTTTGTCTAAGTTTCCAGAAGTAGCAACAAACTTTCGTAATTAAATATCCGAATTTCTTAAAATTTGTTCCAGTATACATAGCTATAATTCGGTAGTTTCATTTGCTATATAATCCCGTTATTTCATCCCTCAGGCAATGAATGATTATCAGTAGATAACTGGGATTTAGTTATATTTCAGTTTTGGTTCGTTACTAAATTGAAATCTTTGGTAGATTGGTTTATTATAGGAAAGTGTTTCATATGAAACCATAAATAAGGAAGAAATGCAAAGTAGTTACGAGGTTTGATGTTCAGCATTTCGATGTTCAAATGGATTATAACCGTCATGGTCTCTGCTGTTCTTACTAGTCAGTTGAGTTCTGAAAGAAGGAATACGAGTTATGTTGGCAGTTGTATGAGGAAGTGTAGAGAAAAACTAAGTTACTTATAGGCTGCAGTTAATAAGCTAAGTACATGTCTGGGTAACCGCGAATTGCATTTTAATGGCGCAAGAATTTGAGGTGTTTATCACGTTCCAGGTCGCGTGGATGTGACACTGTATCTTAGGGTAATGTCCTATTTTTTGAAGAATTTAGTGCTTTAAGGCATGTAGAAATATTCAGCCAACGACACTGAATCACACTGCAAAAGACCTAAATCCTCAACTAGAGCACTCTTTATTTCTCGTAATATCTGTATCATTTTTGATTATGATAAAAGTTGTGTCAGAAAATTTATGCCTGATGGCTGTTCCAGTGCTCTTGCTGTAAGTCACTGGGATTTTACCCACTTCTTAGGGAACTACGATATAATCTCTCCATCAACAAATTCTTAAGAAATTTCTTGCACATCCATGATTTCAACGTATTAGGAGAAAATTCGTCAGAGTAAAAATCAATACACAAAAAAAATTACAAACATAAAACAATTAAGTAAAAAACTCAGAATTATTAGATTTTGATCATAAAAGAAAAGTGTCTTTGTAGCAGTGAGAGTGGCCATAACTAGGTTCTGATTATCTTTATTGAGATGATATAGAACGAAGTAGGGCGGGTTCCCTTTGCATAGTTAGTTTTCCACCGGCGAATCTTGCGTTGGGTGGGATATAGGCAGAGCGTACGTTAAACTTTAAATAAAATAAATAATAAGAAGCAATAAATTGAAAATAATATAAATAACAATATATGGGCGGAAAATTTAAGTGAATACAAATTAAAGTTTTATTTTTGTGTTGCCTTAAGGGCCAAAGGGTCAATTACAAGAACCGCATTAATAAAATAAAAAATAAATAAGCTGTGCTACTTAAACAATTCTTGAAGAAAAATGTGTGTAAAATGAAGTACTCTTCGTGAAATTTGACGAAGCAAATAGGATAGATGCTGATGTAAAATCTGGTGAGAATCAAAAAAACAACGTCGATTGTATAGAAAGAAACGAATATTGTTGAACGGCTTGGTCTATAATATGAAGGCTCTCCGATCCTTCAAAACGTCAGAAATTCCTTTTCCAGCGTAACAATATTAAGTCCTTATTCATGTCTCGTAATATTTTCACTTTTAATATATTTTACATCACATGTATTTACTAGTGTGAGACCCGTTGTAATTAAACATACGATTGTTAAAAGCGGACTTATTTATGAGAACTTAAAATCTATAACTTTAAAAGTCTATAATGACAGCCTGGGGTTTACTAAGATACTCAAATTTGAGCAATAAGAGCAAGAATTATGTTACACTTTTTATCTGGTGGACTAGTCTCTGACAATCCCTCATATTCAATTCCGACTCAAGGATTCCAGTACTGTCACCTTGTGTATTCGCTACTTCTTTCCAGTATAAAACAGCAGCATAAAACAGAGGAACAATTATTATGATTTACATATATTTATTTATATTCATGAACAATTTGGATTCTACTCACGTAGTCTCCATTTTTTATCACAGACAAGCTTTCTTTTGATGTTGAATTCTGTGCCTTCATGATGACAGAAGAATTTTAGCTGAAAATGTACATAGAAATTGTTAATATCACAGTGAATAAGTAAGAAATTTTTGGTCTCAATCAAGGAGCAACTTCTGCTACAATAACCCGTAAGCACAAATTCCTTTTACGAACGTTTCTTTCAAAATATTCGAGGCCATTTTACACCAGGAAAAAGATATATCAGTACGGTTCAACAGATTGTGCCATGATACGACATTGGAGAGCTTTTCAATTTTTTGATAAATCTCTGTCATTTATGCAATATAGAGTGTTCAGAGTAAGTTGTTTGTCCGGCTTGAAGAGAGGTACTATAACATAGATACGAGTGTTTTATTGATTTTATGTCAATAATTACGTTAAAGATAATCTTGCACAATGTTCTGCCGCGTCAAAGTGTAAGATGAAAGAAACGTCGTCTCATTCCGCTACTGGCTGAAACAGTTATGGGGCTCGAGAGGCAGGGAGTTTATTAAAAAACTGGGAAGTCTCCATTTAATAGTCAGAGAAGAGTAAGGTAAAGATGAGCCATGAAGGCAAATATGGGGCGTAGATATATGGCTCCTCTCATTCTTAACCTCGGCGGTAAATGCAGGCGATTGGTAAATTTCACCCTCCGGCCACTTTAACCCTGGGAAAGAACGCGGGTTCCGATTTAATGGAAGGTTGAATGTGCTGCATAGCCAGTCTGAACATTTTGTAGAAAAGGCCCTTGCCTCTGCCTCAGAAAGCTCAGACCGTAGCGCATCATGATACAACCAACGCTACTGTTATGAGGAGATAATTTTGACACTTACTTCTATAGTTGCACTTTCCACAGACAACCATTCTTTGGTCCATCGTTTTGCTAATATGTTATAGCCTTAAGAAGCACTTTAAAGAAATAATTTGTGTGCATGAGTAGGCTATGTAACTTTCTGGGCAAAATCCGAGGCTAGACTATAATACCAACTAGTATGCTGGTGTCAGGCGACCCGGGCAGTATAGGGGTAAACATTTACCGTGGAATCCCAGCAACCCATGGGGGCAAGACACACTTCATGTACGCAGTTAGTGTGGAAAACCCACGGTCCGAGCAGGCAAGGCACGCACATTTAAGTAGTTACCGTGGAAACCTGAAGAATGTGTATGCATGTGCTTTACAATATCGCAGTTATGGTGAAAACCCGAATAATGTGTACGTATGTATATTATACTCTCGTATCAGTGCCCGGCGAACCTTTTCGTATTTAAAGTGGCAACCCCAATTAGTCGTGTCTGTTACATACCTTCCGCGCGTCCGTCGAACTAAATTCTATATCTTGTTTTTTCCTGCCATTTGGTGGCGGTCCATGAAACTCCAGTGTGGGAGTGTGACAGAGACTGACAATGCTACAGTGTATATAAGATGGGCTTACTTATTGCTGAAGGCAAAAGGTTGAAGCATTATAAGGAAAAGCCACAAATTAAAACCCCATACAACGATTTAATTTTCTTGTAGAGAACCCCGCAGTAGAAGCTACGGACGCAAGGAAACCTTAAGGCTTCTTGGGCAACCGCATGACGAAGCTTATTATTATTATTGTTATTTTTCTGGTATATTGCAGCTGACAGAGCCTAGCCCTAACTCACGAAAAATTTCTATGGCTGTCGGTGTTCCACAGAGAAGTTTATAGCGGAAATTAAGTGAACAAGGGTTGTATCCATTTCACGAAGAGCGTGTGAAACTCCTTCAAGCAGGAGACGATGACATGCAACTGCAGGTTCGTCGGTGGGTAAAATCTAATTGCCGGATGCTTCGATTAATATTCTTCACCAATGAAGCTCCTACTGTCATCCGTGACGGAATCAAAAGCACTCGTAACTGTCATTGGTTGTCACAAACTCCACAAGCCACTGTGGAAATAAATTTCCAACTGTTTCTCTGCCAACGTATGGTCCAGCACTGTCAATAATCTGCACCTTGATCCTGCTATTTTAGAAAAACGTCGTACAGGGAGAAGTTACCTTAGATTTTCTGGTAAATATTCCTTTGGCTAAAAGGAATATTATCTATTTTCAGCATAATGGAGCTGCTCCACATTATACCCGACCAGTGAGGCAGTACCTAAACGGAACTTCCCTGATCTATGGATTGATGGCGGTGGTCTGTTTCGTTGGCCATCAAGATCTCCAGACCTAATTCCGTTAGAATGTTAATGGAGTTGTAGGTAGAGTGAAGTTTACAAAAGAAGAGTCGATACAGGAGACGAATTGCTGCTCTCATTTTGAATACTGCTGCCTATATAAAAAGTGAATACCTACTCAGACTAAAAACACGCCATCTTCGCACACGAGTTGCGAAGTTTATTGAGGTTTAAACTAGGATTTTAGAAGGTTTATTGTGAACTGTAACAAATTTGTCATTTCTATGTAACAAATTTTTCATTTAAATGTTAGACTAAAATCAAGATGAAATTAGCGGTAATTTACCTTTCTTTCTTGACATTCGTAACGCCTTTTTATTCCTAGATTCAAATAACTCTAACCCGGTAAGCATTTAGAAGTAGACACACATTCACACGAACTTCTTTTCTCACAGTGACCGATGAAGTTACTTCTAAAATAATGGCCTTCATTCCTGAACCACACTGTTAAATATATATATACAGATATACATTTACTGGTTGAATGATGTTTACATGTCCAAGAATGAGATCTAATTACGTGTCTACGTCACCAACTCGGGGCATCTTCTTACTCAGTTAACACACAAAGTCGAATTACATGATCATTTCTCAGGTACCCAAGCTTCCATGACATGTTTACGCGTGCTCAAGGACGTATAAATTACTCCTAAAACAGCACTGTAGAACTATAATCTCTACGGTGGAAAGTTTAAAAATTGTATTTGCTTCTCTCACTGGCTCACATTTATGTCATCTGACGCAGTTTGCAGGTGCTCTTCTGCCTGAAAATTTTTATTTCATGACCCTGTTCTTTGTTCTTTTTTAAATTTATGCCTTGATGTATTATTCAGTGGTAATGAACCCTGTGATGTACAGAAGCGCCGTGTCCAGTCATACTTTTACCCTTTCAAATTAACCCTCTTACATCGTCCATCTCCATGTTACTTTGAGCTCCACACTCCTTCCAAAAATTCATTGATCAACATCTCTTCAAATAACGTCTTTGCTCGATTATTCAAATTTATGGTTCGGCGAGAGGGGCTTGGGAAGAATTCTTGGATGGTCGCTGGCAAAGTATGTCTGCGGGTGTTATTTTTATGTAGCTTCTTTAAAAGGACATGCGCGTTTTGATTTTAATTTTTTACGTTTTTGCGATATAGAGTGGTTACGTTTGAGATCTTAGGGACATCTCTGAACTGGTGTCTTCTTTTATCAGAGTCAGTCCTTTATTTGTTACTTCAGTTTACTTCTTTAACAAACATTGTTAACATTGTTACTGAAACATGCTTTTAACACAGTCAAACATTGTCCACCGCATATAAGTACAAACTAGCGTTTTCAAAAGGATACCTTAGATTAACACGTCTTCCTCTGGATAAAACGGCGGAGTATAAAAAATCAATTGTTATTATTGTAGCTTTGCCAGTTTTGTCTTATTTGGTGTTACAAGTGTTATACAAAAATCTGTGTCGAAAGCAACTTTGCTTAGTGTAGACTGTCCAACCCCGTTATAACGACATCGGTTTAAACGACAACTCGCATATAACGTCACATGTTCTGTAGTACCAATTAATTTACCGCTATTAGCCATAACATTATACTCCTCGGTTAGAATGACACTCGTTTATAAGGACACAAAATAGTCACTTTCATGACGTTATAACCGAGGTCGGCTCTATTGTAATTCTATTCAGTACAAGTAAATGCAACAGCACATCCAAAATATTTCAAGTAACTGAAGTTAGTTACACTTCAGTAATTTATTTTAATTTCTTAACAGCTTACTCGTGAGTTTTCAGTGGACTTCACTTTACTACACCACGAAAAGACACAATCTTTATTATCAGGATCTTCGTTTCCAACATGACTTCTGGGCTACTCCATCACAAATATTTGTATGTAGTGTTTTTTCTTGTATTTATAACACTGCTGTCGTTAAATGTGGAAACACAGGCACACGGCTAAAATTTAGTGTCACTTCTATCATCCTGAGAGTAATAATCATTAAAGCATTGATAGAATACTTACTGTCGCACTCCAAGTTCAGATCAAGAATTGGCTGGACTACGTAAAATACCTTGACAAAGTTACAGCTGAATATCCTGTTCCATTTACTTTAACCACCATGTGCTCAGTGTCGAAGTAAGCTGGACGGAACCCTTGTGTATCAGGCCCAATGTCGAGCTCAATTAGACACTTCATTTGAGAGTATTTTATACATTCCAGTTTAAGTAGAGTGGAACTCGTTTATGAAAGGGACTGAATATTTTGTGTCTTTGTAAACGAGTGTCGTTGTAACCGAGGAGTATAATTTTATCCTTAAAAGTGAAGAATTAATTCGTATCATAGAAATTTTGAATCTATTGACGAGGTGTCGTATAAGTTGATGTTATAACCGGGTTCGACTGAACTTACGATTATGTAATAACCAAATAATTTGCGCTAACTTTGCAATGTGTAATTTTTTGTATGTGTCTGAGACACTTCTTTCTGAATCCAGAAGCCTTGTTTTTCATATTCCAAGGGCATGAAATTCGTAACTATTTGCAGGCAAAGTTCTGCAACGGTACAGTAACGACTGTATATTTTTCTATGAATTCATTTCAAAATTTTCAATTACAGCCACAAGGAAACATAAAATGTGGATTGCATGACTTTCCAATGCAGTGTATCATTTTCCATCTTAATTTTTTTATGTTTTCTTAGGACAACTGTGTACAAATTTTTGTCTCCCCTGCCTGGTTTTGCTCAAGAGTGAGCCTCCACATTTTGAATTAGGGAGGGAATCTGCTAATTTATCAATATTTAAAACAAAATCATTATAGTTACCTTTGACTACACATTTTGTAACTTGTGACTGAGAAGTTCTTGTTTCGAAACCCGTCGAAGAAAGCGACTGTTGTTTTGCTTAGTTTCTCCCAGGCTAATGCACGGAGAGTTTATTTAAATAGACCAGAATTACCTCCTTCCACCTACTTTTCAATTCACGATCCATTTATCTTTGTGTAATTCTTGCTCTTTCTTAAATAACTGTCATTTATTCATCGTAATAAGAAAAGAGTAATAAATACATACCGTACCAGCTGTGGTATAAACTCTAATGTAAATTTATAGATTAAATAGGATAGAAATCACTAATTACGTACGTGCAGTAAACAGGAGCTAGATATCAGTTACCTTAATATCTTCATCATTTTTTCTCCACAGTGGGACAGGTTCTCCTCTGTATGGAGGCCCCACGATCACACTCAAACACAACACGCTTGGTAGGATGCCTTTGGAAGAGTTATCAGCCTCAGGGAAAGACCTCTACGTAACATCACATAAATCTCATAGAGGACCTATCCATTCCCCGGCAGGATTTGAAGCCGCAGTTCCTGCAAGTGAGCAGCCGCAGACCCACGCCTTAGACCGCGCTGCTACTGCAAACCTTCATAGTTTGTGACTCTGGCTTGCCTAAATTCAACACTATCACACGATTTATAATATTCTTAAAATTTGCCATTTAAAAGTGTAACATGCTATTTTGCTACCTTTATTGTATTGTATACAAAGTTTTCCCTGACAAGTCAATTCGCAATGAATTAGTATTTCCTGATCTACCGAGTGAAATTTTCGTATCCTTACCAGTGACATCCCTCCTGGACTAAACCAAACTAAAAGTATGATTTACGTACTCTAGTGTAACATAACATTAAAACCGCTAGAAAATCTATCTTTATATGGTGACTACATTCTCATTATCCTAACTCTTTCCTACTTTCCATGCTAGTTATGTGCAGAATCAAATATTTAGTGAGGAAGGCCAGCAATGAATTTTATTGAAGTCCATTCTTTAATTTCAGGGATAAGATTATCTTACAGCAGACAGGAGTTCCCTATTATGGTTTTATTTCATATTGCAGATAAGAAGTATAATCTGCCGACTAACCTCTTCAGTCTGTTATGTTATATCTTTGGAGAGAATAATTCTTGAAAAGCTAGCATTTGTTCGTGTAGTCAAGAAATTTCCCTCATATTCTAGACACCGAAAATTCATTGCCATATAAAAAGAACCCCTCACAATTTCATTCTGCACCCTCCAATCATGTTTCTTTAAGTGAAATTTAATATTGTCTTTACATTTATTCAATGGTATGAGGAATATACGCTCTTCAGTATTTAGTGGACAATGAAATCCTAAGTTTTTATCTCGAGTGACGTGTATTGCTAAATTAAACAAATCTGTAGCCACAGAATAATATCAGAATTTCCAGAAGATTAATTACATGTAATAATTCCTTATCTGAGATACTACTGCTGTAATAAACACGTGAAGTGGACAGGAAATATGGCGGCAGAAGGTAAATATTGCAAACCCATACCCACAACAATGAGCAAATTACATCACGAGAGCATCTCTAAGTTGTAATCTTCGCCAAATATTGAAGTGATCAAATCAATACGGCGAGATGGCTGCTAGCCATCTCGGGAGAAAAGGATATTCGTAAACAGAATTGTATAGAAAAAACTGAAGTAAAATTTGGAAGAAATACTCTTAGGTTGCGTTGTAATACCACTTTAATTTTATTGAAAAACCTGTATGTTAAAGTTATATAATGTGATTATGCGGCCTGGATTATTTTGTCCCAGGACAGGGACATGTCACTTGGCATTCTGTAAAATTGCTGTACTTTTCAGTGTATATAAAGGGAGGAAAATTACGCTTTCGTGTGTAACAAACTTTGAATGTAGTAAGAGTGGGCACTTATGCTGTTACGATATTTATGCTGTTACGGTAAATGATATGTATATGGAATCAAGCGTGAATGAAAGTAATACAACACCACCACGAAATTCCAGTGTCTTAAATGTGGTAATATTGGAATGCAACAGCAGTTATACGCTGTGATTCATATACGGCTGCACATAACGTAACACATTTCAGTGTCACAACACTGTAGCAACAGAGTCACTCATTCTATTATAACATGCCTAATGCTCTCATGCTGTATAACTGCATATACTGTAGCATTTCAGTGTGACAATACTACAGCGATTGATGTGCTCGTTCTGTCATAACATGCCTAATGCTCTCATGCTATCTATATAAAAATTCAGTAATGCAAAGGAATGTAACGCCTGGAGTTCCATGGGCGGCTGCCACATGGCAGGACAACTATGAGAATGTTCGAGTTCCACAGACCGCCACTAGATGTCAGGAGACGTAAATACAGATAACTGTGCTTTCTGTGCGGTATGATCTTAGCCTGTAATATGATTCGGCTTTATTTACATGTTTAGTATGTATCTCGGAATAAACCGCGA
>BLKM01009950.1:0-14984 GCA_013340265.1 Coptotermes formosanus | reverse complement strand
ACTAGTAGTAGTAGTAGTAGTAGAAATAGCAGCAGTAGTAGTAGTAGCAGCAGTAGTCTTAGTAGTAGTAGTCTTAGCAGCAGTCGTAGTAGCCTTAGCAGCATTAGTAGCAGTAGTAGTAGTAATCTTGGTAATATTAGTAGTGTTAGAAATAGTAGTCGTAGCCGTGGTTTAGCAGTAGTGGTAGTCTTTGTAGTAGTAGTAGTAGCAGCAGTAGTGTAAAACGATAAAGCGTATAACAAGCATGAAACATTAAAGACAAAAGACAAGAGATGAAGGGCGGAAGAAGAAACACAGAAATTGGAAGAGAAAGATAGCGAGGAAGAAAATAGGAACAGAGTGAAAAATGGGAAGACAATAATAGAAACTCGACAAAAGGAATAAGAAGAATATACCTATCCCATTGCAGGCCTGAACAGGCCCTTAGGGCTGCGGGAGACGAGGCTTCTAGAATTTCTAGACAGTCGGCACATGAAAGTGGTAAGATTGTCAGCCCTACGCACCGGCTGTCTTTACCCTGCAGGAATATTCCTGGTACTGACATGTTAAAAGCTGAGTCGGCCCCAGGGCCATGGTGTGACCGGTAGGGTTAAGTAAACGAAAATCCCAATGACCCCATCGAGAATCGAACCCCCCACCTTACGGCTTGCAGCGCAGAGGAATATGAAGAATATAAATGTACATTTGTTGGGTCTCCAGATCTGTGAGGTGCAAAAAGCAAGCACCCCACACAAACAGACTGTCACTTAAAAGACTTGGCAGGTGCAGTGACACAATTGTAAGCAGCAAAACGCCAAATGTAATCCAGTTTGGAGAAGACGCAATGGTCAGTTCCCTTCTTTACGACTGCATAACCGTAGCTGGTACTAACGGTCGTTTGATGCAGGTGTACGTCTGTTCCAATATATTTAAAACGAACCGGGATAGAAACAAAAAACATTTGAGAACCAAGACAAAATTGGAATTTCTGAAAACTGAAAAATCAGGTTGTCACACACATGAAACATGAGGAGTAGTAGACAAAGAATATAAACAACTGATGATATATTCAAAATAATAGGAATACTCGAATTTTTCTAGGTGGCAGCACCATAACATATTGTTTAACCCTTTAAAGACGAAGCGTATCTGTTTTATATAAGGACTCAGTGCGTACCACGCTGTAAACACTCTCCAGTTCGGTTATAAAAATCTGTCTCTTAATGTTTTGTAAGGCAAAAGTTGCTGTTTGTTCTGAGATCCGTACAAAACACATAAACCCAATGTGGGCACCACGTAGAATTTTTTAATCTTAAACCTGGTCGTATGTAAAGTTACCGCTAGGCTTTAAAAGGTTAATATGTGAGCGAATGCCACATTATGTGCTACTGTAGGCCGTGCCATGGCTCAGGCGGTTAGCCGCCGGCTTCCCACCGCGGAGGCTCGGGTTCGATCCCGGGTCAGTCCATGTGGGATTTGTGGTGGACAAAGTGGCACTGGGACAGGTTTTTCCCCGAGTACTTCGGTTTTCCCCTGTCAATTTCATTCCACCGATGCTCCATTACTAGGAAAAGGACAAAAAATAATAATAATCTTCATCATAGGGTTGCACAATAAGCCTCAAGGCTGCGGTGCGTCCGTAGCGTCTGCTGCGGGGCCATTCACCACTTAAAAAAAAATGTGCTACTGTAAAACTTGACTGCACTTGTATATGCTTATATAAATTGCGTCTATTTCAGTTTTTGTACTGCATTGTGTTTTCATTTATATGGCCTTCTGTAATGAAAAGTGTTGTCACATCTATCTCAGCAAAGTGAAAGGCTGCGGCTTGAAACTGCTGCGGGGGCGTGGATTCTCGTATGCTGCATCACATCGCGTCTCAGTCTAAAGCCGTCAGTCGTCTATCCAACCAGCATTCGGACATCTTGCGCCCTACTTAAAGCAGCATCAAGTTCCTGAATACAAGAAGTTTTAGTTCAGTGCCTTCCTGCAGCTTCAATGCGCGATGTGTATGTACACGATGCTAAGTTAAAGGGAAGGTTTTGTCTATACAGACGCTGAAGGCATTAGGGTAAGTAGAGTTACAGCTCCACTCATTGACCTCAGCATTAGACGGAGGTGAGTGGTTAGCCTCCACCACCGGCCGACCCGCGAAAAGACCGTCGGGTACCCATGGATTGGGAGGGTGGGTGGATCACACAGCCGGTCTAGATGTTTTGCAGAAGATACAAATTTCTTGTCTAACCCTGGATCGTCCAGTCCCAAGCTTAGTTACTCCACCGACACGCTATCCAGACTATGCAGGGGTGCATTAAATTTTATCTGTTTACTTTCGCTACGGATTTCTATTATCGGTTTTTCTCACCTACAGGCATACTTTTACAAGCCCCTCGTTAACATTTACCGGTTTTCAGTGCCTCTTGCCATATTTTATAACTTATCATGCTTCTAGGCCTAACCTGTGGGCTTACCGTTCCTGTGGACATGTTTTCTCTGGCTTTTGACTCTACACAAATGTCAACACAATGTCTGACAAAACACATTTAGGCAAAGTACGTAAGCCATGTGTGTTTTTATTTAATTTTCAAAATATCTCTAGATGTCCGAAGTTAACGTATTTGCTAATACGTAATACTGTTATAGACGTCTCGTTTATTATAATATCACATTTTGCTAAGTGTTTCAATTTAAAAGCTACCGTTTTAATACTGTTTTAACCTTTTAAAGCCTAGCGGTAACTTTACGTACCACCAGGTTTAACATCAAAAAATTCTACGTGGTGCCCACATTGCGTTTATGTGTTTTGTACGGATCTCAGAACAAACAGCAACTTTTGCCTTATAACACATTAAGAGACTGGTTTTTATAACCGAACTGGAGAGTGTTCACAGCGCGGTAAGCACTGAGTCCTTATATAAAACAGATACACTTCGTCTTTAAAGGGTTAATGTTGTTACCAAATATTTCATCGTTACTTCGAATAGCGAAAAGTTTTATTTGGGATCCATCCCTTTGTTTCTACAAATAATTTTTTTATATTTCCCCTGCGAGCAATCATTAATCTTAATTTACGTTCATCCATAAATTAAGGAGACACAACGGGATGAGGGAATTGTGGAACGGGGTACTGAGGATAATTGGACCTAAAAGAGACAAAGTGACCGAGAATGGAGAAAACTGCATAAGGAGAAAAATGAGTTATTAACAGCAGCATTTAAAGGAACGTTTTTCCATTGTCACAAAAATACTTAAATCAACACAATACGTTTCGGAAGCAAACTGCTTCCTTCTTCAGGCGGTTTTACCTGAAGAATGAAGCAGTTTGCTTTAGAAATGTAGTGTTTTGTTTTAAGGATTTTGTGGCGATGCAAAACTTTCTTGCAAATGCTGGTCATATTGCTCATGTACAGTCAGTGTCAGAAGTCTATAAGTTACAAAGAACAAGACGGGGAATGTGGCACACATGGCCGAGAAGAGGGGAACTTAGAGGTTCGCGGTGGGGAAAACTGATGGGATAGAACCGCTTGGAAGACCCAGCCATATACTTGGATAATAATGTTGAAATGGATCTACAAAGAAGCAGTTGTTAACTTCGACACAGCTTTATTTACATTGATGTTAATTAGTCATTTTAATGAGGCAACACTTTTCAGCCAATCGTGGTCATCTTCAGGCCATCCAGTACCATAAAATGGAAAAATACTACAATTGCAGAAACCTGTTTAAAAAAGTAAGTACATCAACATCGAATTGCCGTGCAATGCAACAAGAAAGAAGAAGCAAGAAGACAATATATATCGATAAATAGTAAACACATAAACAAATTGCTCTTTCACACTATCACTATTACATGTAGGTATTGATACAGCGCAGTCGGTATAGCGACTTGCTAGGGGCTGGACGGTCCGGGGAACGAATCCCGGTGGGGGCGAGATTTTTCCGCACCCGTTCAGACTGGCCCTGGGGTCTACCCTACCTCCTGTACAAAGGGTACCGGGTCTCTTTTCAGGAAATAAAGTGGCAGGGGTGTGGTGATGATCACCCACCCCCATATAGCGCCGAGGTTAAAGAAACAGTAGAGCTATATACTTTTACTTCCCTCTGGGTCTTCATGGCAGGTTATAGGGAAAAATATATTTACCTTTTCATAAATACGATAAGTTTACACAACAAACACGTGCATTTAGATATACTGCGAATATCACATTGGTACTCGCCAGGAGTATATGACTTTTGAATACCTCGCACAGTAATTTTACCCACAAAAACTACGTAAGTAGCATTAAATTTAATAAATACTAAAATCTCAACATATTAATATCACAAAAATTATAATATTTTAATCATTTTTAGAGTACTATAACTTCAGCTGCTTATCAACGGATACCTCCTATTTACCACACGTCACCACCAACTGAAGGAATCCTCCAGGGAAGATTATAATAATAATTTTTAAAACTCATAAAAATTACGCAAAAAAGTTTTAGCATTATATCTAATATGTCACATTTTATTAAAAGTTTCCGTTAGTAGTAATGGAATGACAAGCCATATGTGCTGTATATCATAAGTTGTAAGACTGAAATCTTAATACATTTAACACATATATTAATGCAATTGTAATATATACACTTTTTATGATACTGGATGGCCTGAAGATGTCCACGATTGGCTGAAGTACCTTGTCTTACTAATACAACTAATTAACATTAATATCAATAAAGCTGTTTTGATGGTAAATAAGTGTTTCTTTGTAGGCTTATATAACACAGTGGGATACAAAACATGCATAAAGTCAAAATCGCTCTTAAAAGCAGGACAGGATGTATTCATGTGGCTCAGGATATGGACGGTTGGCGGGCTGTGGTGAACCCAGTAATGCAATGTCCAGTTCGATAAAATGAGGGAACGGCTTGACTAGGTCAGAAACCAGGTAATTTCTCAAGCAGCACTCCTCTCCACGGGCGCGTTTACAGAGTTTATTTCTTTCCGTCCAATCAGTTCTTAGCTTCCCGTCATGCGTAACGTTCTCTGTTCGCGCTAATATTACGCGAGCAGTTTTATACATCCTGCGCCATTTACACAGTACTCAGAAACCGCAAATTTCTTTACCTCCATCAGTTACAATGTTAAGAGAAATTAAAACAAAATTTCTGTTACTCTTTTGTGTGTCTTAAAAATTTTCGGAGTAATCGTTCCAAAAATGTTCAAGCCCAAGTCTAGTTTCTGAAGGTTACATGACTTTCAAATTGCTTGTAACATAAAACCATTAAAGGTTAATCATTTTCTTTCAGACTTTAATGGTAGGCATAATACGTAATGGAGTTTCAAAATTTTCAGAGGCACGTTCCAAAAATGATCGTTTTAATGACACTGGCTTTATAACAACGGACACAATTTGTTTGGAAAATTATGGGATCTGTCAGAAGCTTTCATCCTGTTTCATTCAATTTAATTCCAAACTGCGTATTCATCACTTTTTGTTTCCGCATTTAAATGCGTTTGTATCACAATGGAATGCTTATTAAATTAGCGGATGTCACAATAGGGTGTCTGCAAAATAGTATTAAGTAGTCTCCACTGATCTGTATAGTCATAAGTAATAAGACAAATCTTAACATTAGGTCCTTCTTTGTGCAAAAAGTAGTGGAAATAATCACTAAGGTACACAAAAAACGTATTTTTTATCTTAATTCCGTATGTGTTTCCTTTAAAAGTCAAACTCCACGCAGCACAGATATTTTTTAGGACCGAATATTCACCCTCTGAGCAAGAAATCTCCACTTTTTTAAACCGAATGCTCACTGCCGTATTCACAAACACGGCCAGTGGTATGTATTGTAACCGAATGAATCCAGTCCACCACAAAGCCTGTACAAACGCACCAAATCAAACGTCGGGATGTTCCATTCACGCACTTGACTTTCTGCACTGCAGTATCAAGAAGCAGCATAAAATAACGCACTGTATGGGTGCGACGTTCTGCAGATTCAAAGGAACAGAAATTATAACCTGCAATACTATTAGGAATAGGTCTGTTGTTAGCACAGTGTTTCTTACAAATGTATTGTGTCGATATAATGACTTATCATTTACCATAATAATGCTAAAAATTTAATTTCGTCACCACGTTTTCATTTCCCATACTCTAAAAACCCTAATTTAACCTTTTAAACCCCAGCGGTAACTTTACGTACCGCCAGGTTTAACATTAAAAAATTCTACGTGGTGCCCACATTGCGTTTGTGTGTTTTGTACGGAACTCAGAACAAACAGCAACTTTTGCCTTACAAAACATTAAGAGACTGGTTTTTACAACCGAAGTGGAGAGTGTTTAGAGCGCGGTAGGCACTGAGTCCTTATATAAAACAGATACGCTTCGTTTTTAAAGGGTTAATAACAGCATAAAATAACACTCGCCATATAAGACTTGAAACTTGACAGTACGCGGCGGTTGTGGTGTCATAAAGGTGTTATAAATGATACAGAACGTATCAACGAAAAGTAACCTCCATTTCTGCTTAGACCTAGTTCACACCAATTTTCATTAAACTTGATATGTTAATGTCAGTGATACAACTTTAGTGTTCTTCATCCCGTGTTTGTACGTGTTGTGTTAGATGGCCCCTTCTTTCTTGATAATCTACGACAAAAATTTTTTTAACCGAATCACTGGAGTGACAGGCAGACCACAAGTTGCTTTCAGCGAAAAGGGAACTCCATTCCGCAGGAACGTAAACAGACATTTTTCCAGACTACTGAGTATTGAAAAATCTAAAAATCAATGGAAAACTGGAAGTAACAAGAGGCCTGCCAGAAAGCCCAAAACACTATTAAGTGTTATTATATTCAAGGCGTCTCTATTGGTTGCATCAAAAGTCCAAGCCAGCAGACAACAAAACGCAGTCTACGAAAGATATTTTTGTTGTAACGAAAATATTTAAATCTGGGTTATTTCTAACATAAATGAAAGGCAAAGACATTTCTGACAGAAAACATATTATGCCCTTTTCAAGAGATGCGCCTGGAACTAGGCGAAAGACACCGTTACCAGACAAACGGCAGCAGCGAAGTGTACGTGTCGATAAAAGCCAGTCTTGTGAAGCTAAGTCACAGACAGAGTCAAGAAATTCTGCGTAAGAGCCCGCAACTGGATCTTACACCTAGCCAGAAGAATTTACTGTCTCGTTGAAGTAGACAACCCGAGGGACAAACAAATTTGGGTAGAATCCGGTTATAATGTCATGAAAGGGACTGAATATTTTGGTGTTGTTATAAATGGGTGTTGTTATAACCGAACAGTATAATGTCATGGTTAACAGTGAGGAATTAATTGCTACCACAGAATATCTGACGTTATAGACGAGGTGTCGCATAAATCTATGTTGTTACAACCGGGTTCGACCGCAGTTTCTTCTCTCCACTGTCAAATCCCTCGCTTACCTGCCAGATTGCACATCACAATGGAACACTGGGTAACCAAGTACCAAGTCAAACATAATAACGACAAAATAATGGGTTCGACATGCTTTTACAAAACACCACCATTCATTACCCTGTTCACAAAAGTCTGACGCTGAAGTAGTTGGATTCGTCCACACCATCACAGTTTCTTTTCTGTGGTTCAAAAGCCCAACTGGGGCTTATGCTGCCTCATTATTCAGATTTCTAGATCACACACAATTAGACACATACAAAGACATCCGGTAGAACTCCTCTGCACGAGTGATCAGCCCGTCGCAGAGGCCGCTACGTATACAACACACAACCAACACAAGAGACGAACTTCCATGCCCTTAGCTAAATTCGAACCCGCGATATCAGCAACGAAGCGCCCTCAGACCTACGCGTTAGACCGAACGGCCACCGGGATCGGCGCACCAAAACTTTCGTAGATAAATTTCATTACATCCTCCCATTTTCACATTTTAAATTCTCCCAGCAAAATCCTGCATGTACCGCCCAGCTGTCCCTGGCGTGCGACGTGTCACGTTCGTTTACTCTGCTCTTTCTATACTCTTAATAACATTTCATTAATAATAAAAATTTTTAAATTAAGGCATCTGCACCCTGTTGCGTGTATAACGCAATACATCTATAGTACAAAAAACATTAATCACCAACAAATGCACAAAGAGTCTTTTCGTCACTTGTAATACACTCCTACATGTTTCGACCCTGCTGGGCCATCCTCAGTGAGAACCTTCCGTTGCTTTTGGAGGCGCGAACTCTCCAAAAGCAACGCAGTGCACAGTCAACAGCTCAACTATAAAGTGCAACCGTAGTGTGACCACAACAGAAGGCTCTCACTGAGGATGGCCCAGCAGGGTCGAAACATGTAGGAGTGTATTACAAGTGATGAAAAAATTCTTTGTGCATTTGTTGGTGATTAATGTTTTTTGTATAATACAGTGCACGGACATGGAACACATTAAATTTACATCTATAGCATATTCAACCAACACATAACGCCTGGCTTAAAATAAAATATAAAACATTTTATTTTAGTCAAATAGGTCTATATTGTAATCACAACACTCAGACCAACAAAATGCACTATATTGTTCCCAGACATTTAATATTACAATATCTCGTTGAAAAATCCTACATGTTTCGATCCCTTATGTGATCATCATGAGGGAAACATGTTAAAACTTCAGAAAATTTAAATAGCAATCCATGCCCACAGAAGGGCCGTGTCATGGCTTAGGCGGTTAGTCGCCGGCCTCCCACCGTGGAGGCCCGGGTTCGATCCCGGGTCAGTCCATGCGGGATTTGTGGTGGACAAAGTGGCACTGGGACAGGTTTTTCCCCGAGTACTTCGGTTTTCCCCTGTCAATATCATTCCACCGGTGCTCCATTACCAGGAAAAGGACAAAAAATAATAATCATCATCGTCATCTTCATCACGGTTGCACGAGAAGCCTCAAGGCTGCGGTGCGTCCGTAGCGTCTCCTGCGGGGCCCTTCATCAATAAAAAAAGTCCACAGAATAAAAGTTAAAATTCACGCGTTTTTGCACAATCGATCCTGATATATAGTGTTTTGTAGACAGCCAACCTATATGAGGAAGGATAAGACCGTCCAGCATACAAAGGGCTATACTGTGCTGGCTAAATACACCATCAATACCAGTATTTACAAATTATTAATCTCTTAGCTCCGCAGCACATTTGCATATAAGTTCCACTGCCGACGGTTCTACTTCTTATACAGCACACATCTTATCACCCATAGTAGTTGTACCTCCACATGGGTGAAACACCAAAGTTCTTACCCATATTCAAAAACATGTAAAAATCAGAGTTGTAGCCAAGTAATAACAATAGCTGCGGTTACAAATATATGTAAGCCAACATACGTACAAAGTAAGAGAAAAGATATTTCAATGATATAAAATACCAGAATATATAGGGGAGAGTCTGACAAAACGGGGTGGCAGGATAAAACGGGGTACCTCCGATTTTTTCTGTGGGAAGTGATGACATTTTTCGCCAAAAGTACTGAGTGGTTGCTATCACAGCGCCCTCTGGTCTGCAGGCAAAAGTGAGTCGTTGGGTGCCATAGTGCGTTTGTTAAACAGCGAAGACATGTTTTGCAACTGTGTGCTACAACACTGCGAGAGAACTTTAGCGATATTAACTGGAAGCCCTCTCCATAAAACTGGGAAAGTAAGTATACGTCTTAATACTTAATATTTGAGCTTTCCTTTGCTGTGTGGGCCATCACATTCGCTTCTGTGTTTTTCGAGCGGAAGCAAGATTTCTTATTTTCCACATAGACATTCAGTTACCCCGTTTTATCCTACCGTTTGGATAAAACGGGGTACTTTGCGTCACGTACTTCAAATTTAGTTTCCTCTTACAATAGTCCATGTAGCAAAATATTTGTATCGTCATATGATAGACAAGTGTCTGACGAGTCTTTACTCAAGAAATCATAAGTTTAGGTGAAGGAATGAATAAGATAGAACCGTTTTTCCACTAAGTACCAAGTTTTACCTTACTTTCCCCTAAATAAGTGTAGTTTTTTCTGTCTACAGGATGTGGTGACCTCAAATGATTCGCAAGAGAGGGTTTTGGAGTTCCTTGTTACGGCATCCAAATTAATTTTGCGGCCCATCTAAGCACTTATGCAATCGACAGTCAAGTGTTGAGGATAACGAAATCGACACAGAGACATCTACAGGGTGTCAAAAAAAGTAGAGTCTGGATAAAAACTTATGCACTGCACGCCACCAACGTTTTTATCAGATTAGAACACCACATCAACTAAAATAGACTTTTACTGACATAGTATAAAAGATGATTGATTATAAATAATATTTCAGATCACTAACGAACGAGATATTTTTCATACGGCACTGGCTATAAATCTCTATTTTACTTAAACTTTATATATTACTGTATTATAAAATGCTATTCATATCAAAAGACAGGGATGAGAAATCATTCGGATCTAAAAACGTACAAAATTTCCTAACCGAAAGGAATTGTAGGTCTGAGAACAGACGAATGAATGAGTGGATGAACTATGAAGGACCTAGCTACCACTTTCCTTCGGGTTTAAAATCCCATACAATTTAACTAGAAGAAAGCACAAGCATCAATCTTAGTCACCTAAGATGAAACAGAAAAATCGAAAAATCAATATTCGTGTCTTTCAGGAAACACTTGAACCCAAACGTGAAGGTTCATGCTGCTCTGCTCAGAGCAAGTGCAGTATGCAGACACAAAGAGGGGTTGATTATTAAAAGGCTTCTCTTTAGGAAGCCATCCAAATACCTTAATTAAACTAAACAGTTCGACATTCTAACTCTACAGGGTTTGACAACGATGCTAATCCCGAGTTCCACAATATACGGTTACGCTCAGAGCAAACAGCGCCAACTTGCAGTTCACATTCGTAAGATCCTCACAGCAACAGAATGCACCCAGGACTCTTTATTATAGTGTTATTAGTCTGTCATTCCGACTGTTCAGTTACGCTGAAGATACTTCAGTTCCGTTTGTGACTACGCCTACCATAGTCACAGAAGCAAATTCTATGAAAATATGGCAATAGTCACAAATATGCCTCTTTTGTTTATGACAGCGCAATTCAGAAGTTCACTAACTAACTCCATCCTGACTCCAACTAACTCCTTCCTGAAGAAGCCAACAGTTCTTCAGCTAGTCAAGAAATTCCCCGCATTTTATGAAAACCCTAGGCTCAATTACCAGCATTCAGAACAGCCCGCCACCTGTCCCCAACCTGAGGCAGTCCATGCCCTCCATTCCACTTCTTGAAGACCCATTTTAATATTACCTTCCCATCCATGCCTGGGTTTTCCAAGTGGTCTCATTCCCTCAGGTCTCCTCACCAAAACCCCGTACGCACCTCTGCTCGCCAGCATGCGTGCTACATGCCCAGCCCAGCCCATCTCATTCTTCTTTATTTGATCACCCGAATAATACTTGGAGAGCTATGACCATAAAGCTCCCCGTTATGAAGTCTTCTCCAGTACACAACGAGTTGCTTAATGATCAGTACTCCTTAAGCTCCACCTTGTTCCAATAAAATCTCTGAAACGATATATGTATTGGGATAAAGGGCAAATCTATTTATGACCTTCAAAAAAGTAAATTTGACAAAAATTGAATAAAAGTTTATGACATATGAAAAGATTTATTTTTTAACTTCCTGTAAAACCGGCTTTGTAACCAGTAATACAATCGAAAATCAGAGCAGCTGACCAATAATATGCAAACAACTCTCATACGGAATTCCACCAAAACGTAATTAAACTGTTTGTGATGTAAGCAAAACACTTCATTTACGACATTAGGTAATTGATCAATATGGCTAAAATTAAACACGGCCGATTACCATCATTGAAACAGCTTGTAATGTGAAAAAAAACTCACTGTACGACCTAATGCACAGTAGACTTTGATACGCATCAGCATGACTGAGCGAGCAGCGGAATTACCGGACAATTCACAGGGAACTTTTCTACTAACTGATTAATATTGGAGCTGTACAACGATGTACGCACCGACACAATGTCACGGACGGACAGATATGATGTCATAAGGGGTAACTTATTTTTTAGTCCGTAATGAAAGCCTGCTCTATTAGCTCCATGGAAATTCTTCTTGTGCAGACGGTAAATGTGACAGCAGCAGGGCAATGACGTAGTTCAACACGTCAGTTGCTTCATCTGGCAAAACGGCTGCATTTCCTATTACGATGCTGCGCGTTGAAAGGAAAGAAAGCTCTGTGTGCTGCTCATAAAAAGTGAGGAAAGGAACAAAACAAAGTTTTATATTTTTTGTAACATAATGGCATTTCCAGCACTTTTATGCAGTACAGAAATTCGGGCCGAGAAGAAAAGAAAGGTACCGAAATGAAAGCAGCATAAATAAAAAATAATTTCAGTCTCTAAGAGTGCGTACAATTGGATAACCTTAAAAACGGGGTGACACTGAAAGCATTGAAAGGGAAGGGAGATCAGCCGGTGTGGTGACTGGTCTACGGTGGATTTTCCAGTAATCGGGGTTCGGGTACCACCAGAAAAAAATTGTCTCTCCAACCAGTCCAGATTCGCTTTAGAGTTCACGCAACTTCCAACACAACGGATACTTGGAGGCGCTTTCCCCCAAGGTAAATCGGCCAGAGCGTAAAGCTGACCACTCATTCCTAGTGCCGAGGCTAAGAATGAGTGAACAATACTTCCATTCCTATATACACCTTGCATAGATAGAAGTCTACCATGCACGGAAGAAATTAAATGTCTATTCATTAAGTAAAAATGCTGATGGCTTGGGGAAAAAAATCACACTGTGTGTGTGTGTGTGTGTGTGTGTGTGTGTGTGTGTGTATGTATGTATGTATGTATGTATGTATGTATGTATGTATGTTTGTATGTATGTATGTATGTATGTATGTGTATGTGTATATATATATACACATACATACGTGAAGGGTAAAGGTAAAGGTAAAGCTAAAGGCAAAGCCATCCCTGTACAAGCCTGGACAGGCCCTTACGGCTCCAGCAGGTGACGCTCTCAAAACCTCTACTCGTAGGTAATCGGCATAAGTTTGTCAGCCCTACGCACCGGCCGCCTTTGTCCCTAGGAGACATCCCGCTGGCTCATTTCTGTTAAAGGATGAGTCGACTGCAGAGCTATAGTGCGCTCGGAAGGATTAAGTCAATGAAAAATCTCACTAACCCTATCGGGAATAGAACCCGCACCCTTCCCGGCTTGTATAGCAGTGCCTCAACCAACTGTGCCACTTATGTCCCAGCTGGTGTACGGTACAAAATGTTGTTGTAAATAAAAGCCTCGCAGTGATCAGTTACACAATTCTGATGCCAAAGAGGCAAAAAATTGTATTCGTATTTAAATCTAAAAATGAATAACTGAATTCCATTACCATTATTTCTTTCAATAAGCAATGTTTACGTTTTAAAGACGCCGTTAATTATGCTAAAGTAAATGGAAGTTCCTTACAGTTTTAAAAAACCTCTGATTGCATGAATGATTTTACTGGTATATGACTTTTCATATTTCATTTTATTTCACTGTACGTAACCAAACTACTACTTGCATATTATCTTCCTAACCCTTTAAAGACGAAGCCTATCTGCTTTATATAAGGACTCAGAGCGTACCGCGCTGTAAACACTCTCCACTTCGGTTATAAAAACCAATCTCTTAACGTTTCATAAGGCAAAAGTTGCTGTTTGCTCTGAGATCCGTACAAAACACATAAACGCAATGTGGACACCACGTATAATTTTTTAATGTTAAACCTGGTGGTATGTAAAGTTACCGCAAGGCTTTAAAAGGTTAGTGTGTGTTTTCCAGAATTGTTGTGAGCCTGAGAATGACAGCCTAGGTCGAAACAGGTCGCTCTTTTAGAAACACATTCTCTGTGGCCTAAATATAGCTGTGTTTTCACTTACACAAACTCTTTATACTGTACTATCATAACACAATGGGATGTCACATATAAAGAGAATATTCCCAGGACTGATTTGCAATTCACTTCTCTATGAATGAGAATCGTTAGGTGGCTTCAGACTCCACACGTTCGGTCTAACTTCCCCGCTTGTTACTGTTGCGAGTAATGTAATACAGCACGAACCTTTTATACAGATTTTGTTTGACCTTTTATTCACAGTGAACATAAAACGTTTTTATTAAAGACTGGACGTCCGTGTTTGTGTTGAGAGTGTAAACTGGATGTCTGTTGTGCAACATCAACCTCCCGGCTAGAATGCAATTTTGAAAGCTTATTAAAAATTCTGCATAAAATATTTACAAGTATACAGTTCAAGCAAAGGGTAGTATTGTTAACCTTCAGCACCCAGTAAACTTTGTGTTAAATGTATATGATTTATCAGACCTCTAAATGGACGGACATGACGTTTCCCGGTAAAGACACAATTGCCCGCAAAATTAACTATCTACTGAAAACGTAATTTTCTTATGTGAAATATTGTGTGTGTCTGTAGTAGGCCTTATTTATTGATGTCTTGATATTTAATATATTCCGCGTTACGTGAACCTGAAATTTTACCCGACTGATAGGTTTCAATAACTAATGGCATGTCCTGGCTTTGTATTTGAGATCCAACAGACCAAATCTCTTTTATTTTACCTGCGAGACGGAGAGGAAATCAGCATCCTGGTGGTAATAACTGGCTTTTGATACATACAATGAACGTATCGTCTATGTGGGCACACACACGCGCGCACGCACGCACAAAAATACAAACACACACACAAAACCACACATACACAAACAAACACACACACAAAACCACACATACACAAACAAACACACAAACACACACACACACAAAACCACACATACACGAACACACACACACACACAGACAAACACACACAAAAACCACACATACACAAACATACAAACACACACACAAACACACACATACACAAACAAAACACAAACACACACAAACACACTCACAAAACCACACATACACAAACA
>BLKM01009938.1:0-41637 GCA_013340265.1 Coptotermes formosanus | reverse complement strand
AAGAAGTAGAGTTAAATTGTCCCTGTCTACGTCATGAGGGAGTATAGAGGGAGCAGAGTTATAACTCAACTCATTCATAATTTCGCCACTAGAAGGCGGCGACAGGCCATCTACAAGACGCAGTGTACTTCCCTTCACTGCCGAACGTGAAGTAAATTAGACGCTCGCTGTGCGGCATTTAAATTTTCCTCACTGCCGAATGTCAAGTTAACTTGACGCCATCGCTGAGTCCAATTTGGAAGCATTTTTCTGGCTTCTTTTCCATGTTCACCTACGGTTTATGCATGTGGCAGGTCTCCTGATGATCAGGACTGCCCGTGCAGTGAGTAACGTTCCCCCCTTACCCCGTACCCCTCCACAATAACGCCATTGCAACGTCAACAAAATTTAGAAGTGCACACATCAACATCACTCCAGTCAAAACATATTTCTCTGTGCCACTTGCACTGCAGTCGCCAGTGGGTTGGGTGTGGGTTGAATGTAACAGTGTGCTATGCAACTACTACGTCATTACGCGCTGGACGGCTTCCAGTGGCGTCCTGTAACGCCTATTTTTCGGCCCGAACTGAAAACGAGACCTCAATAAAAATCGATGTTTTCAGCTACAGGAGGGCTCACAGACGTGCCTCTTGCAGTTCTGCGTCACTGTGTGGGTGTTTTGGGGCAATAATGCGCGACACACAGCTGTCAAATGTACTGAAAACGTCCTGGACACTCTACAATACCAGGAATTTTACACAGCATTGACATTGCACCGTTAGATCTGTTTTGTTCTCACTATGTAAGCAGTTCATATTTATCGTGGCGTTATATTTCTCAGTGCCCAGCAACACAGAACAGGCTTTGTAAGAGATAGAACAGTGTACCATTCATGCCAAGGTGGCAATAAAGAAAAATAAAGTGGACCAGGAAAATAAGAACTGTGCCCTACGTTTGACAGCGAGACATGAGACGGGACAGAGCAGCGGCACAGAAAACTCATTCTAAACACAGGGCCTCGTAAGGTTCACGGTCACACACAGCGGTCATACAGCAGAGCACGGGAGTGTTGGCATTCTAGGAACACCAATATCTGCCCTTTCATCGGTGCAGCAAAACGTGTGAAAAAATTGTTCCACATGGGAAGAAAGACATCGTCCTGTGGCTGTGTTGATGCTGTTTTTTCACAGAAATATTTCACCTGCTGGTGGAACAGACCAAATGATACTACCAGCAACACTTGGACAGACAAGCCGGACGTAGCCGCCAACTGTCTGACAGTACATTTCCAGACACGGTGCCTTTCACTGCCTTACCTGTGCAGATTGGACACAACTTGCAAGGCACACCACATGACTGCTGGACCAGACTGAGACCGAGTTACACACTGCGTTTCACGGCCAGGCCATGAGACGAAACAGATTTTTACACACGCTGCGTTTTTTGCACTCTGCACAGAGACCCGACCAAGGCAAGGACTATGGAACCATCTCTGACACACTGAACCAGTTTTCGATAAATTCTGTAACTCCTCGGAGCATTTGGCAGTGGACAAGGTAACTGTAACCTTCAAGGGCAGGGCTACCTTCAGGCACTCTGTTCCCAAGAAAAGAAAACTTGCCGGCATCAAAATTTACAAACTGTGTGACGAATGAAGGTATACATATGAATAAAGAGTGTACTTGCATAAAGTGTTAAGCCCCCCCCCCCACTGATATGACTGCAACACACACCAATTGTTAGACATTTGACTTGCAGGGAAGAAGGATTAGGGCACAAAATATTTATGAACAATTTCTTTTCATGGTCAAGACTTTCTGATGACTAAAGCACACGTAAAATAAATTCATGCGGTACAGTACGGCCCAACACCAGAGACATGTCCCCTGACTTTGGACCAAAAAACTGAAACTGTGGGGCAAAATATACTCACCGAGATTTCAGAATTCTCTTGCTGTGGAATCTGACTGAAGAAGCTGGAAGAAGCTAAGATCAGCCCACCCCAGTTTCGTTGGAAGGTCGTGTTCAGCTGCAGCAAACGTTACGAGACTCGACAGCCGCCATAACCTACACTGGCCAGCAGTGTCGGCTGCTGACGTGTTAGTTCTGCTAGCGGCCGACAGAGGGCACGGTAACGTTTGCAAAAAGTAACGTGGGCCTTTCCGTGTTGCCTTGTTTCGCGGAATATCACACAAAAGTAAATATGTAAAACACCTGAATTGTAAATAATGTGTGTAGTGACGAAATAGTGATCCAGGGTGCCATGGATTGCTGCAGCAACCAGAAATACGTGAGTAATAAAATTTTTACACTGAATTTTATATAATGCATGCTATTCACAGGACTAAATTTATTATAAAAATTGGTGAATATTTCTCCCGAATTAATTAACTCGTAAACAGACTGAGAAATTTTATTTCATTAAATTTCAGCAAAAACTCTATGAGATATGCTTTTTTATCTAAGAGCAGGCATCAAAAATTACATCCCCAGTGAAAAACCTCGGCTCGGGGGCACTTGAGCGAGGGGATTTAATTCCGGTTAACTGCGGCTTTAAAGGGCTATTCGTTCTCACAAAGTGTTCAGTGCAGATTCCGTATACCAGAAACGTGCACGTTAGTCTTAGGACGAGAATAACACTGCTTGGCGGAAGAATTTTTATACTGCATTAAAAGTAAGGTAACGGTCACTCTACAGCACGCCACGGAAACCCAGCGAGGGAGTAATGATAAGGTTCTACTCTTTCTTTAACTTTGGCCTGCCTGGACGGGTGCGGAAAATCTCGCACCCACCTGGATTCTACCGCCGGACCGTCCGAACCGTAGCGAGTCGCTACACCGGCCGAGCTATTATTATTATTATTATTATTATTATTATTATTATTATTATTATTATGTAAAACACACAGGGTAACGTTGTCCCCGTCAATGTCACGAACGCGTATAGGGGTAGAACAGAAACAGCTCCTCTTATTCTCCCCTTCGACGATGGATAAAGATGAGTGTTCAGCATCACGCTCCGACTACTTTATCCCCAAGAAAAATCCCAGTACTCACTGAGCGGGAGGCCGCGTCGGGCACAGTCTCGGCCTGCACGTTTTGGAAAAGGGGACAACGTCTTGCCGCTCGTGATAAATAAAACGTCTTGCCGCTCGTGATAAATAAAATGTCTTGCCGCTCGTGATAAATAAAATATCTTGCAGCTCGTGATAAATAAAACGTCTTGCAGCTCGTGATAAATAAATGTGAATCCATTTACATTTCCAACAGTGTACTGTTTCTTGTTGTTAAGTATTTTTAAATTAACTGAACGTAAATGAGTACAACTATTAATATAAGGGGGTCGCGAAATATTTTAGGCGCCTGTTCCAAATTGCGAAAAACAGCTTATTAGCTTCGTCATCTACGTCTGTCCGCTTGAAACAACTCAGATACCATTGGACGGATTTTCATGAAATTTGATGTTCGAGAGTTTTTTTGAAAACTTGTCGAGAAAACTCATCGTTCACTAAAATCTGACAAGAATAACGGTACATTACATGAAGACCTGTGTACATTTACGGTGGTATCTCGCTGAATTCTTCTTAGAATGAGGAACGGTTCAGCCAAGAGTTGCAGAGAAAATCACAGCACACATTTTATGTTCAGCCACTTTCTTTTCTCCAAATCGTGCCGTTTATGGCGCAATGCGCAAAAATATGAGCCAGACAGGCCACAGGTTACAATACAATACGGCGCATGCGCTTTGCATGCTGTATAACTAGGGCTACAGATACACACTCACAATATGTAACTCTTACTGCTTTTCCACTGCAACAGTGGTTACGCGAACGCGCTTCAGTGTTACGCGATAAGTACATTGCCTGTCTTGTTCACATCTTTACTTTCTCTCAGCCTGTAATAAGGAAGAGTTCCAGAACTCGACACCAAGGAACATTTATGATCCAAGTGTTAGTAGAAACACGACAGACTGGATATATGTGACGATTTTGTATCCATTTACGCGACTGTCCGTAACTTGACACTACGGTACTTTGTGAACAGCAATAGCAATGATAATAAGCTGAAGAACTTTTTTAATTATTCATGGGACAGAATGAATGAAATGGTCACTTTAACTGCAGTTACACGTGTGTTCTTGAACGATGCAACTGCTTGCTTCACGCGAAAACACAAAGTGGTAATGAAAATAAATCCAATGTTATTTATTTCCCTAAAACAATCGCTGCCAGTGCCTGCACTTCGGACTGCAATAGCCGTTCACAGAGCCACAATAATATCAGCTGCACTGCTAACAATTGTGTTCCTGCCCTCCGGTACTGGCGCACAACAATGACAGGACAGCTGCATGACGAGAAACTGTGCTTACTTGTGGGTGCATGTTATTGCTTCATCTTCATTATAAAACTGTAGTGACGATATATGAAAGGGCACTTAATATTTAACTGTACGGATTAACGCTTAATTCACACAAACTGTTTAAATACTGGCATGAGTATAAAACTTAACCTTACCAGAAACCCGCGAAATTTACAACATTATTTTGACGGCGCTAATCACTTCATGTAGTCAGAAGTTATGCTTTAGACATTATTAGAAATTAACGTTAATCCACATTTCTACCTCATTCATCGAAACCAAAACTGAACTCTAAACAAACTCCTGTATTCTGAAATTATAACCAAACTCACGCAGTATATAAGCAGACTGTACCACTCTTACGCACAGACCGCCATCCTAACCCCAACTCCTATTTTCCATGAAAGCACAGATGGGCACAATCGAGTAAACACGATCTGATAATACAAACTGCTACTAATACAGTAATTAGAACAGTTAAACACACGCGAATTTCGTGCCTTCCCTCGCGATTCAGTCCAGGCATTCGAGCTTCTGGGGTGCTGCGTTTCATAGGTTAGTAGTTGGTAACAAATGCCGAACGTTGTAAACAAACGACAATCTACAGCCCACAAAGAAATGTATTTAATACAAAGATAATTAAAAAATAATTTTTCACTTATTTGTGTCATTCGTACCTTAGTTTGTTGGCGCGTTCAACATCAATGAATTGTAAGTACATAACATGTTAATATATTTTCGCAGTTCTCAAATATAGCGAAAATTAAATGCCTCAGGTCACCATATGTACAAGAAAATAACACACGTTCAGTGTGTAACCTCAATGGCCGAGACGGTTAAGGCGCCACACCTAAATATACCCATTGAGATTGCATAAGTGAAAGGGGTAGTTGAGTGCAGACCAAAGGAATCGTACGGCCACTCCGGGCGCCAGGATGGTCGTGGGATTCCACTCAGCCCAATTACAACTTTCGCTTTTACTTTTTCTGCTTTAGTTATTCGTAATTAGCTTGAACTCGCATGGGCTGAGGTAAAGTCCCGGGATCGAATCCTAAAGTCCCGGGTTCGAATCCCCAACAGGTAACTTTTTTTCTTCCACGAATTAATTTATTAGCACCACGTTAGTCATATATTATCATAATAAACTGGTGACAATCATATATTTACGTGTAAACATTTAAATTTAAGAATTTTACACTGTCCATGCCGCATACGTACCTACACAGATTGATACCTATTAACAACCAACTCGTACACACTCATTAAAACACAATATTAAGTGACAACTAAAAAACAGAGCTGAGTGCTTTTAAAATGTTTTAAAGGTATTTTTAGTGTTTTCTAATACACAGTCCCCCTGAAAATGGTGGTTTGAAGCACTGAAACATGTCGGAGCGTGAGTACAAAATTTGGAATTTTTGTTTTTAATCAGAGTGTACGAGATGCTTGTCCAAGTACATTAATTTCAATTTCTGTTCTTTGATTAGTTCTATTATGACTCGTTTGTTAATTTTGTTAAGTTTGTTACTGTGATCCACCCAATAAAGTGAAGAAATACCTTCCTATTCCGACAGGTGTGACTGGTAACAGCTGATATAAGTATGAATAAGTATTGCTTTTCCACGGCATAAATGGTTACGCGAACGCGCCTGTATGTCACGTGATTCCTACACTGCCGGCCATGCTTAGGTTAACAATGGGCCTTCATATTGGAAATAATTCGAAACCGCTGTTCTGGACCGTAACCTGTGTGATGGCATTCAATGTGCGCGTGAAGTGATTGTGTTGTGTTGTGTTGTGTTGTGTGCACATAAACGGGCATAATAGAACAGTTCCTTACTTGCCGTTAATAAGAAACTGGACGCAAGCACGCAAGCGCACACACACAACCTCTAAAATCACTCAACCGAGCTTATAACCATATATTTACATTTTCATTTAGTGATGCTGTAACTCGCATTTCCATTCATGAACAAATTAAGAGCAAGATGAAGTCGGGGAATGCTTGCTATCGTCAGGTGTAGAATCTTTTGCTTCCAGGTTGTTATCCAAAATACAAACACAAGGGTACACGTAACTATAATTTTACCTGTTGTTTTGTATCGGTGCGAAATTTGGCCTCTGACATTGAGGGAGGAACAAAAGCCTGAGGGTGTTCGACAATAGGCTGCTGAGGGGCCTAAAAGAGACGAGGTGACAGGGGAGTGGAGAAGACTACATAACGAGGAACTTAATAATATATACTAAGCACGAAATATTATGCGGGTGATAAAATCGAGAAGAATGAGATGGGCGGGGCATGTAGCACGTACGGCAGAAAGGAAAGATGTATAAAGGATTTAGGTAGGGAGACCTGACAGAAGGAGACCACCTGGGAAACCCAGGGGTAGATGGGAGGATATCAAAATGGATCTTTGAGATGGCATGGATTGGATTTAGCTGCCTTAGGATAAGCACAGGTGGCGGGCTCTCGTAAGTGCTGCAATGAACTTTCGCGTTCCATAAAATGGGGGGCATTTCTTGACTACCCGAGGAACTGTTAGCTTCTCAACAAGGACCGTGCTCCAAGGAGATAGTTAGCTAAATAATTAGTCATTCAGGCAATTAGTTAGTTAGTTAGTTAGTTAGTTAGTTAGTTAGTTAGTTAGTTAGTTAGTTACATGCTGTAACTAGCTCGGAATATATGATGTCTGCCGACCGACAGGCTTAATGGCCAATAATAACCCCAACAGAATGTCAATGGAACCGGGTGTCACCTAATTGAAGGCAATGGCCCGGTCCTTACTTGGAGGTACTGTGGAATACCACGAAATAACTCAATCTCGACAGTCTGTCTCCGAACGAGAATTCGAACAGATACCTCTAACATGCAAAACAGGAAACACAAGCACACACGGCGACGTTTCGGTAGCTGAAAATATAAAAGTCGGTGAGCTACACGTGTACAGAGCGCTGTACTTGACACAGTCGAATTACCTTACGCAATGCAGTTACAAAGCCACGCGCTGCATGTCCCAGGCAACGACAAAAGCATTTTTTCTTCTCCAAAGCGTCCGAACCGAATGTGGGGTCCACCCAGCCTACTCAGCAGATATGAAGGGTAAAGCGGCCCGGTTCTGGAGCTGACCACTCATCTCAACTTCTGTAAACTTAAGAACAAGTGGAGCTAAACCTCCACTCCTCATCTCACTACATGGCATCCACAGGGGCAACGTTACTTTTGTATAGCAAATCGTAATCTTACGGGATAAGGATGGGCGAGCAGCCAATAGTATGAGAGAAGTGGGGGCCGTAGGGCGGGCAGATGACGGCCAGCTCCACTCATTCTTACCCTCAGCGCTCTTCACACTCCAGCCGCTTTACCCCTGGGCAGAGAATCCCGGTAGCCACTGCGGACAGACGGACGGACATGCATGACGAAGCCAATACCCACTTCTCTCCTCCTATGCGCTCCAGCATATAAACAGTTATTTATTGCTCTTTGTAATCCAAGCACACGGTGTTCTCTGTCAAGTATAGTCTGAATACAGCCTGACGCTGTTAACATCACTCGTGCCTCCTCCACTGCCATAATTCCGACCTCAACAAAGCTAACAGCCTGCATTGTTGTGGTCCTTTGTTGTTTATTTGCTTCTAATTCTTGCCACAACCAAGAGAAATTATTGTTCATACAGTAAACACGGTAAGTATCGATAGGCAAGCTGTTAAGTCGTTAGATAAAGTGTTGCATTAAGTGACACCAGTTTAACAAAGGCCACAAATCCCAACGGCATTAAGTGTACAGCAGTCGTGGCACCCTGTGGCACTCGACCGTTCCTTCTGTTGCCCGTGCAGCTTACACGAACAGAATATCAACATAATGGAAATATTAATATATGTATTACTAAACAACACAATTTCGCACATTTTGAAGACATGACAACACGTGCAGACCACGTGTAACGGCGTTTGCAGAGTCCGACCAAGACTGTAAATCATCAAACATTCACACATGACCCCATGTAAAGTGCAGATTTCACTGCACGGATTCCCGTCACACTCAAATTGTTATTTACAAGTCTTCTATAATGAGAGTCTCCTACACAGCACAAGATATGAGCAGGGCCGTAGGGTGGGCAGATGAAGGGCAGCTCCACTCATTCTCAACCCCAGCGCTCTTCACACCCGTTACTTTACCCCTGCGCAAACAATCCCGGTAGCCACTGCGCAGCAGGCCGGGTGGGTGCCACGGCTGGTCTGACAAGTATTCACACAACCGCGATTCGAACACCGGACCGTCAGGCCCGTAGCTTAGAGTCTACACAGTGTGCCTCTACAAACCACTGAAGATTGCTCGAGGTGTTGGTCAGCCCTTACAGGCAAATACCACATCAGTAACCAGATTCACCCACGACCGATTCCTTCCGAGTCCTTCCCAATTCAACACCAAACTAACTATTACTGACGATATGCAGTGCCAGATACCGACACCTTAAAGCGGACCGCACAACACACACGGCCTTACTGAGATATGACTCAGCGAGCGCTACTCTTTCTACCGAGTGTGAGACGCGGCGGGCAATGCTGTACAGCCGACCTGTAACTGCCGTTTGATCCGTGATTCGGGCTTCCGCCGCGTTGCTGATAAGATCTGCTCTCTTGTGCAGTGTTAGGCAGCGTGACAGCTTGTGTGGGCTTCGTGAGGTCGTCTCAGTGGATGGCATATTTACCTACAGGCATAACGGCACTGCTGCGAGTTATTCCAAATTTCAAGGTAGGGAAAGTAACTGCTGTTCGCTCTGATAACATTTCTAAGCACTTAGTCAATCAAAACCCCAACAATGCATCGTGTCTCTCATTGTTGAAATCGGTCTAGTACAGTGTTTCCCAATACATTTTGTTCGCACAACAGCCCCTACTGGGCCAGGGACTCCTCATTATCGAGGCTTCACGATCGCACTCAGTTCGATACACCACAGTCGGTGGGACTTCCCTACACGAGTCTATCCCCTAGATGAATGATCAGCCCAACACAAAGACCTCTACTTAACAGCCCACAACAATCACAAGGGACAGACACACATGCCCTCACGGGGATTCCAAACCACAACCCCAGCAAAACAGAGGGGCCACAGACCGACCCCTAATTTTGTTAACGCTACATGAACTGCCACTAAACTGAACTGGCGATCCGTGCTGGCGGAAGTCACTGCTAAAGATTGCTAAAATCCTCAGCAGGTGCAACAATGCAAGTCTCTTAATTTATCGCCCATGTTTTTCTTTCTGCGACAAACTGCAACACACTTTGTAATCAGACAGCTACTAATACAGACCACCAGCATATGTAACAATGCATTGCCCGATTTGACCTTGATTAAAATTACTGCCGTTCGCTTCTTGCGTACGGAAGCTTTCTTAAAAGACATTATAACGGTCATAAGAAATATATCGCAAGTAAAGGGGTTTCGTTATTATTTTCAACAAAACATTACTCCTTTAATTACAAAATAAGTGAACTCCAAAGGAGCCGTCACAGAAATATATGCACGGATAACGTTGGAACTGATCGCGGACCCCTTCCAGTTCGCGGAGTACTGTTTTGGAAACACTGGCCTAGTTTGTGCGAGACAGAGCAGTGAAGGGGGAAGGAGGGATATTAACACGCTGAAATATAAATATATGCCATCTACGTAAATGGTAACACTGTGTCTCTTTCGCGTAACCACTGTTGGCATGGAAAAGGGCCAATCGGTTCTCTGTGTATTGCTGAGGTACAGTCGCTTTAAACAGTATAAAAATATTAAGCGATTCTATGTAATAGCAATGATGGCCTCACTTTGCGCTTTTGTTGCGGTACGAATTATTTCGTATTGCTGCCAACAGCACACACGTGTTTATGTTTTCATGTAACGTGTCCGAGATTTTACTCGGAATTCAACCGAATCTACTTTTATCGACATATTTTCATAAAATACTCCGTCAAATTCCACCAAATTCCTTACAGTGGCATTTGATTATACACATGCGGACAGACGGACGGACATTCATGAGGAAGCCAATACCCACTTCACTCCTTCTATGCGCTCCAGCATATAAACAGTTATTTATTGCTCTTTTTAATCGAAGCACGCGGTGTTCTCTGTCAAGTACAGTCTGAATACAGCCTGACGCTGTTAACATGACGCGTGCCTCCTCCACTGCCATAATTCTGATCCCAATAGCCTGCAGTATTGAGGTTATGAATACTTCGAATTGTCACCAGAACGAGCAGCAATTATTTTCCGAGCCTTAAAATTGGAAGGTACTAACAGCAGTGCAGTTATGCCCTCACATAAAGTATGCCATCCACTGAGACGGCTTTTACTAAACATCATTGAGTGCAGATCGGTGCTTCGCATCCTGTGGCTCAAGACCTTTCCTAAATGGTCCGTGGAGCCTTCAGTAACACAAACTGTATTAACACCGTATTAGTGCGCTAACTGAAGCACTTTGTGGCATTTCGCCAAGATAAGATGTGATATGCACACAGGACTGCAGCTAACGCCCTGACGGTGACCTGAACACCGGATGCGACAAGCTGAACATTAATCCCGAACGTAACAATGCCAGAAGGACAAAACGGCCCTTTTCAGGGCCACAATTATATCACACACCGAAGTAACATTTCTCGTTGTGTATTTCCACCTTACATTCTTACCATGCACACGGCCTTATTATCCTGTTTATTTCTGTACGTGCACTATATCCCCTCACCGTGTTCAGTCTATTCACATGTCACTATACTTCTGATTCAGTACCGATACGGTATAATGGCTGGGCTACGGACTGTCCTATCCTGGTTCAAATCCCGGAAATGCCAAGAGATTCTGCTCCTCTTCAAAATGCCCAGACCGTCTCTGAGGCCTGCTGCAGCCAACCCTCGCTACTGTACAGCAACCATTATGTTCCGTCCGTGAGCTGGATCCCCCAAACTTCTCTACCTGTTTACAGTAACGATGTAATTTCTGTGGCACAGTGCCGCACCTACAGGACTGCCGGCATTCAGTTGGTCCACACGCTAAAGTAAGAATTGCAAGCACAACTGCATGGAGACTGAGGCGGCACGACTTCTGTCAGCTTCAGGTAACTGAAGTTTTGCCTTTCGCAATACCGTCCGGTCACAACACTATTACGTGCCCTGTCGGATACAGTACATTTTTTTATTTATTTTAGTCACAACTTTATTACATAATGAACTGTATAGCTTCTTTAGTAAGTATTAATAAGCAATTTATTCATATTTGGGATTTGAAGAAATTCTCTCCGACATATTCCTCTTTATACTTTTCCTAGGGACCATTCCTTTCCAGTTTTGACAGATACTAAATTTTGTTAGCTACGAAAGTAACGAAATATCGCCTGAAAGCTCGCACATGCCAGTTATGTTAGCAGTCGCGCGTGCAGACCTCAGTTTGCTGGCACCACACTTCCAACCGTCCAAGCGACGCCACAGCGCCACTGATATTCGTCATACAGTGCCCGCAAGAAGCCGCCCGACTGCCAATCCGCCCCCCACTACCACCCCTAATCCGGTCGTGGCCCGAAATACTCACCATTCTTGCCAGTGTACCGCTGCTAACGCCCTGCCCTGCCCACTCTGTCCTTACTTGTGTTCTGGGACATTACGCCTTTCAGTAGCTTAGTATTTGTATTTGGGACTTGCATAAATAAACTGTGGTGTAAGTACTACGATCACACAATTGACCCTCCCATTTCAGCCTTCCTTTAGTATAGCTGCTAGTTAACCAGAAAGAATTGACACGTGTAAATTTTCATAAAATTTCTCTCTATTCTCTATATAACCAATTACAGTCAAACTGTGATTTTCCAACTCTAAAAAAATTGGCTCCGATTTACTACTGTTGGCCTACACACAACACTCGCGTGTGGCGCCAGGGCGATACTGTCGAATAGCGATGCAATGGGTACTGAAACACCAAACACCATGACCCATGCATGGCTCTAACGTTCAGGGATGAGTGGATGGGAGGAATAGCGAACAAGGGGTGACGTACATTGTGGCGTCACTGAATAGTGACGTCACTGTTGTGCACTCAACACACGCCGTTAGATCACGACATAAAAGCAGTCCCACTACAGGCCTGGACAGGCCCTTAGGGTTCCAGGAAGTCGAGCCTCCCAGATTTCTAGACAATCGGCGCATGAAGGTGGTAAGGTTGTCAGCCCTACGCACCGGCCGCCTTTACCCCCCAGGAAATATTCCTGGTACTCATTTCTGTTAGAGGCTGAGACGACCCCAGGGCCACAGTGCGGCCGACAGGATTATGTCAATGAAAAATCCACTGACACCACGGGAATCGAACCCGCGACCTGCCGGTAGATCACGACATGAACGACTGTAATTTTGTCCGATGTATTTTATGGGTGTGAGACTTGGTCTTTCACATTGAGGTACACAGGCTGAAGGTGTTCGAGAATAGGGTGCTAAGGAAGGTATTTTGCCCTAGGAGGGTCGAGATAACAGGGGAGTACAGAAGACTACATAAATAGGAGCTTTATTATCTGCAGTCGTAACACATATTGTATGGGTGATCATATCAAGAGGAATGAGATGCACGGGACACGAAGCACGGATGGAAGACAGCAGAGGTGCATACAGTGTTTTGGTGCGGAACCTAAGGGAAATAGATCACTTGGATGATCTACGCATACAAGGGAGGAATATATTAAAATGGGTGTTCAACAAGTGTGATGGGGAAGCATGTATTGGATTGGTCTGCGTCAGGATAGGGACAGATGGCGAGCGCTTGTTAATGCGGTAATGAACATTCGGGTTCCATAAAATGTGGTGCATGTATTCAGTAGCTGAGGACGTGTTAGCTTCTCAAGAAGGACTCTCCTGCGCTGCCTTAGTTACCTTGAAACAGATAACACAAATCCCCACACGCTATGCTTTACTGAGCACCACATGGAAGAACGGCACCTGCTACACCTCACACTGCTGGATTATATATTAGGATCAAATTTCTGCTCTCACACTGTACAGAGGGGAGCTGTGTGTATTTTTGTTCAAAAAGATCTGTATTTCAACAGAACTGATATCTCACATAACTGTAAAAAAAAAGATTCGAAAATTTGGGCTGGTGAAAAAGAAACTAGAGCGTCTAAATTAATTTTATTAAGCTTATACGTCACTAGTCTGCGATGTGGAACAACTGTGACATCAGCAGTCCGTGACGCACCATCCATCCCCCGCCCCCCCCCCCCCAAAACAAAAAGTGGTTCAGACGCGTCGGCCGTCGGTCGCCATATTGCTTGCAGCGACAGGGACCTAAGAACTGCAAATCAGTCCCCTAATACAGGTAACTCTCCTTTTACGCCAGGGTTATGATCCTCAAAAACGTCGCGCAAATCGATATCGCAAAAATCGAGTACAAAATTCCCACCTAAACCAATGTATTTACTGGGGGGTTACAGGAGTGACAACCTCACCCTGTACTCTGTATGACTATTCCATTAGTGGACATATAGACTTTTAGAGTATATAAGTACCGTGTATAAGGTATATATACATTTGTACACAGTATAAATGTATTTCTAGATAATACCATAAGCCACCGTAACATTACGGCAAATATCAACCATTCGTTCACCTTTTTCACGTCGCATTCTTACGCTTAATTTCTCTTCATTGCCGACTGTCTTCCCCGATTTTCCACTTGGATTGCACTAGGTGATGCAGATTTACGTTTCTCACTCATATTGACAAGAGAAGCCGATGCTGTTTAAGACAAAACTAAATGATCCGCGCGGATATAACACAAATATAACCAATACGTACACGCGACTGATGGCGTGACAGTGACGTCGCTTCCTGCTAGCCTGCTACAGAAGATAACCGTAATCACGGATCGTGTATGCCAAATTGCGTGGAACACAAAATTATCGAGCAAATGTGACAAGCGCGATCATGGATGGTCTACGCCAAATCGCGTTAAAGGGAAAATTATCTCGTGAATTGGAAAAGTCGTGCTAATTTTCAAGTCGCGTTAAAGCGAAATTGCGTAAAACGAGTTACCTGTACTTACTTTCAGGAGTGGACCAAAAGTTACCCGAATTTAAACCACATATTCACAAAAACAACCACTTACCTGCGACTTCCGTTAGGTGCCGGAAGGTAAATATTCCATAAGATGTTAATACGGGTCAAGGAATTATTATAACGAACCACGACGCCAAGAGTGCAGCGCAGAGATGAGCTCCACTAGGGATTCTGTGTGATCCATGTAAATCACACGGGCGTAAACTTCGGGCTCCCACAGACACACACAATAAAACATTCTGGCACCGAGGCACTAGGTGATTAACACTTACTCTATTATTAATAACGTTATATATTCAAATTTCACACACTATGGTAACCACCAACTGCACTAAAACCCTATCAGTTCACAGTTTATTAACAGAAAAATGATTTTAAAGAAATAAATCTCACACTGACAACCATCAAGAAATCTTGAAGCTCACTAACGTACGGCCTTGAATCAAACCTGTCTGCAACAATACCCGACACAAGGGTCGCCAAAACCAACCAATCATAGGCACGCCACGTCACCAGCAGGTCTGTACATGCAGCAAAATGGCCGCTGGATGGCGCATGATTATATCCATCTCACTCCACCCACACTACTCTTCTATCCTCTATCGCAATCTGTAATAACCTTGATTTCAGACTGACATGTATTTCAGAAATGGAAAGTACAGTGCGATCTCTCGGCAACTTCCCACAACTGCTTCCTTGTCAAGAATACGTAGTACAGGGAATTAGACCTATATACAAATAATTCATTTTCATCTGGCGATGGCAGTCCTTGGATTCGAACTCAGACTGCCTAACTATAGAATCACATACTTGCTGCGCTTTTTGTAATTCAGAGTAGACATGTCCAAAAATATGAATACTTGTAGGAATCTGTAGCATCTCAACACTGTAATAAGATGATGCTTTATTTAATAGAAAGTCAGATTAAATTCTTAACTTATTAAGCCATGCTGCGTTTTACACACGTCACAAAATATTAACTGCTTGCTCCGCTAGCACATTAAAAGCTTATTTGGATCATGAAAACTGGCAGTCTCAGCTCCCAGCCGCCCTATCCGGGAGCGCGGTACCCGAGTACCCACTGTATAGGACGCTGCGTGCGCCCCGGAAATGGACTAGATATTTTGGAGGGGAGAAAAATTCTCTATTCTTACAGGATTTCGAACCCCGCTTCTCCAAGTCCATAGCCTACTCACTATGGAGGCTCCCATTCACAAACATAAAGCGCGTATGTTGCTACCGGGTGTTCTTAAACTCTTCCTGTTTTTGTGTGTTGAAATCACTTCAGGTATTTTTCAAAATTTCTACAACAATCCGAAAATAAATGTCTACATTATGTTTCTTTTTCTCTTTCGCGGAGCAGCAGCCCTACTCGGGCCTAGCCCTCCTCATTGTTACGGTCTCGAGATCACACTCAGACACTCATCACACTCGATAGAACTCCTCCGGACGAGTGATCGGCCCGTTGCCGAGACCTCTACCACACAAAACACAACAATTACAACAGTCCAGGCAGCATCACAAACAAACAGGTACGATACCTCCGTGTATACTAACAGGCAGCATCACAAACAAACAGGTACGGTACCTCCATGTATACTAACAGGCAGCATCACAAACAAACACGGCCTTATACACAAGAGCCACACTTCACAACTGCAAGTCTTCCAGAACATAAATTGCATGCAAAACGCAGCGACTGACTACACTGCTTCTATTACAATTTCATTCTAACGTATTTCATTTTGACTGTGACGTTACCAGACACACACACAGCTACACTAAGCCATCCTACTAACAATATTACTCTTCTTCCGTAACAAAATCTGCTCTATCTTCATCTTAAGTGACAATACACTTTATTACATATGTTGTATATTGCTTTATAATTACTTTGCAGCCTGAAGATTTCTTGTAGTTAGAAGAAACGTTTAGCGAAATCACCTGCATTAATAAACGAAGTAACTGTGCTCGACTGAAAATTGTGTGTTAATATTCACAAAACGCACAACGGGACGACCAGGATAAAGAGGCCACCAAATGCTCTCTCCCGATCATTAGTTGCGGACTTCCCGAAAAGAATCTACAGAATCCTCACTTTAAATGACAAATGCCTGTTGCCGATTTCTGTCGGCTCGTTCACATTAACGTAGTCCACGCATGCGACCGTCCACACGCGCGGCAGAGTTCCTCACAGAAGTGACAAATTATAGTTGTTACATAAAATACAAGTATATTATAATACATTTAATATGTGTATTATTACGTGATAAGAAATAGTTAAAATACGAACCAGCTGGTTCAAAACACGTCCAATAAAAAAAAACAGTGACAATTACATAAAGTTTTTCTACATGACACAATGTTATGCCGAATTACTTAGCAATATAGCGGTATGGCACTCCAAATCAAAATGGTGAAGGAAGAGTCTGTGGCTGTCCGCTATCCCCGTGTTAGTACGAAGACCTCCACGTGGAGCGCTGCATAACGAAAGCAGTGACAGCCGACCGCGTGCAAACGGTCCTTGCGTCGATAGATGGCGAAAGTTCCTCTTTCCAGTCATGATGGGGAGGTAAAAATCCTACGTACTGGTTACTCAAATTGCTAACCTGTTGTCATTTCCCGTCAACAGTACAATCGCGCAGTTACCTCCAAGTTTTCACATCCGACTGCATTATTGTCATTTGTTAACGCTTTCAAGCTTCTGTCGTGACGAATCAGTGAAGGAAACATACGCAGTAATGTGATACAAGTTCCGTGGCAAGGCGCGTGTGTTTATTTCTGCACGGACTTTTCAGAGAAATGGGGGTCAGGAAAGCGCAGTTGGTATAGCGTCTCTCTATGGGCTGAACGGTCTGGGGCTTCAATCCCGGTGGGGGCGAGATTTTCTGCATTCGTCCAGACCGACCCTCGTGCCAAACCAGCCTCCGGTAAAATAGGTACCGGGTCTGTTTCCCGGGTTAACCGCCTGGAGCATGGTGCTGACCACCCACCCCCATGTAGCGCCGAGGGTAAAGAAAAAGCAGAGTTATGCCTTTACTCCCTCTCTGTGCCCTCATGGCCTGTTCTAGAGTGAAATTACCTCTACCTTTCCAGCAAAGACTGTATCGACCGCGGCTACGGTAATGTCCATTGTGTGTCGTAATCATCATCATACTACTACTACTACTACTACCACTACTACTACTAATAATAATAATAATAATAATCGCTGTTGTATTCATCCGTATTAGAGCATTTTAATTGGCAACTGTGCATCACCCACAAAAACGGCGACTCGGGCGGTCGGCGGACTCGGCTGCCAGGCACCTTCCAAAAACTGAAAACGTTTATTGCACCAACCAACCCATGCCCTGTATACAATACATTCGTAGTTATTATAAAAACCGCTACAGGTTTCGGCACAGTGGTGCCATCATCAGGGGGCCGCACATTACAAAGGAATGTAGACCCAACACACCAGTCTACTTATTACGTTGCCTTTACAGGAGTGATTAAAATATTAGACATCAAATTTTTAAAACACATGACATTCATAACCGTAAATTCAGAGGGGTGTATTAAAAGTATCAACAGACAGCCGCGCCAGGAACGGCAGCTGCTTGCAGCAGTATGATCATGCACAGACATCTATGCCGACCGCACGTAGAGATCTCCTGGTGGAGCACACGCAGCGTATCGTGTTGACTGGTGACATACCGCAACTGCATAGCGAGCAGCTTTATGGTCTGCACTCCTCACCAAATGTCACTCGGGTGAACAAATCGATAAGGATAGGATGAGCGGAAATGTTACCCGTATGGAGGACAGGAGACGTGCATACAAGTGTTTAGTTGGGAGACCTGATGCAAAGAGACTAGTTGGAAAACCTAGGCATTGATGGGAGGATAATATTAAAATGGATCTTGAAAACGTGGGATGGGGAGACACGAACTGGATTGCTCTGACTCAGGATAGGGACAGGTGGCGGGCACTTGTGAATGCGGTAATGAACTTTCGGGTTCCATAAAATGCGGGGATATTCTTGCCTACCTGAGGAACTGTTAGCTTCTCAGGAAGAACTCTGTTTCTTGTAGTCGGTCGGTTGGTTGGTTGGTTGTTTAGTTAGTCAGATAGATAGATAGATAGATAGATAGATAGATACTTAGTATTGCTGTCATGACGTAAGGCAATTTTATGCCTTTGTGCAGGGGCTGCTGTTAACTGTTGACCCGCTATAATTACGAAAGCTTAACAACACTTCGCCTACGGTCTAACGTTGAACGCGACAAACTCGTTTAGTCAACCAGGTCTTGTGTGTTGCTGTAAACAAAAGACGCACGTCGTTCCGCTCGCATTTACTTTCGCCCGTGTTTACTGCAGCTGCAACTCGCTGACTCAAATTACGCCACTGCATTCTTGTCCCCAGCTACGCGAACGGAGGACTGTGCATCACCCCACACCTGTTTACAGACTGCACACAAAATTCCTATTCGCATTTTTACCAATTTATTACGCGATATCCGAAACAGATGGAAATACGCGCTCTTTTGTTAATTGTTCCGTAAACCAAAACGAATGTTTGGGCTCCACTCCACCTCAACATGCGAACCCCTAGTGGTGCTTCTCGCATCATGCCGATGGTCCCGTTCTGCCCATATACGGGTCAACATTCTTTTCACCACACTTAGATTTGCTCCGATTATCCTTGCACGATGGCTTCCACTGTCACCCAAATATGTTCTGCAAGTGTAAACACTGCACTTACTGCCAAAAGGAGAAACCTAAGGCGTGATATCAGGGTAGCGTTTGTCAGGGGATTGGTCCACACCTGGTATGTATTTACCTAAACAGTGGTTACGGACACAGCGTGACTTAGACGAAAAGAAAAGATAAAATATCTGCAAAAGGAGTGTCCGCTTACGTACAGAAACGCCAATTTTGCGACAAGCATGACGAGATAGAGGGAATGTAAAAGTTACTTCAGTGCTCTACACAGCCAAGATCGTGGAGAGAGAAAAATGAAAGAAATAGTGAAGCCGTACACAACTAACTGCAATAAATTTACGTGAGGCTTGGATACGGCAGACCAAATGGTGTCCAGCTGCCCGTGCTGCAGAAAAACCAGTAAAATGGGCCCAGGGGTCTACACCTACGTTATTGTTTTCCTACAGGTGGCAGCATTAAACGGTTTCGTGTTGTTAAAAAAAAACCAATGACCAGAATCAAAAGGGAAAACACCATATCTTCTGAAAGTGACAGATCCAGCAGCGAGAGACGACATGAATGTTAGCGGGGAAGATGAATCGCTAGACTCAAAGCGAACACCGACGAAACTGCAACGCGGACGGCTGACGGCGACGCATGCAGCTACCGCCCACAGCGTGCACTCGAAATTCACAAAATGGTTGATCTTACACCAGATCAAGAAACGAATGGCGCGAAAATGAGAACATGTGGAGTTTGCGCAGCATATAAACACAGAAAGCAAATCAGTGTCACCTAAACACACAGGCCAATATACCAACACACTGCGTGCACATAAATTGAACAAAATTATACGTTATCCATAACATGAACCCTCCTACATGTTTCAGCGACAAATCGCTATCCTCGGCAGGTAGACCTCAGTATAAAGGTATATATAATACTAATGCGTCAGCTGTACATGTGCAGTGTTAACATGTAACAGCGGGTGTAAGTACAGTAATGTGAATATTACAGCTAGTGTGCTGTTGGCACATTCTTGGTTAAAGTGCGCCGTTACAGCTGTTTGCAGTGTGTGTAGCTACATGTATACAGAACATCTAACATCAAAGTTCTGAATCCAAAGGATCAAGTCACGTAATTGTGATTAAAATTTAAAATTATGACACAATTAAAATATGGCAAAATGTTACGTAGATACAAGGGCGCGCCGAAAAGCGCCGCTGCTGGCCTGCAGCCCCCAAACCCCAAAATTCAAATTCAAAACCACAGATTTTGTAGATATTATATCAGAAGTTTTAAGTGATTTCCTCTTTAGCTGAAATCAGCCTCTGAAAACAGCTGATCGCTAGGGTATTAGAATTTTGAAAAACAAATTCATAAAGTTAAAGAACAAGAAGATAGGGCACTGTGATTGAGTCATGGAACATGATTTTTATATTACAGTTTTCAAAATCAAACATAAAATATATACAGCCTAACGGTCAGCCCCTCAATCGCCCCGGGCGCCCCCCAAAACGAAGAACAATTCTGGGTGCGCACCTGCGTAAATATAAGACTCTCAACATTTTGTACACATCCTATGCCGCCTGCCCATGTGCCCTCCGTACGCACGTGTTGTGTACTGAACCAGTCGTGCAGCCGCTGCTGTGAGAGGTTTAATTTGCTACGCGCATGCGTGTTGGGATTTTGTATCGTAAGCAAGTGCAAAAACATTGTATGTTTTTCAAGTAATTTGCTTATTGATTAATACTCCTTGATGCTGGTAGAACGGAATACAACAGTTTTCACCGCAATGAATGAGCCACCTTTACGCCGTGTTTTATTAACGTCACTGTGCGCTGTGTGGGACTGTATTCACGGTACTTCTGCAATATGTGAATGGCATATGCAGATTTCGGGCTATTTGATTAAACGCCCTCTATGCCGCGAAAACCTAAATCAAGTTACCAACAAATGTTGCTTGAAATCTCATTTAAATTATTCATCATGGGAAAGCACACATTTTAAAAATACAGTTTAAGGGATTTCTTTCTTCTGATTTTCCGTTTTACAGTATTTTCTTTTATTTTTCTGACTTCTGGATAAAAGAAAAACTGGTTAATTGTTGTATCCTCTGGACGAGTCATCAGCCCGCCAGAGACCTCTCTACCTGACAATGCAACACTCACGAGAGACAGTCCTCCACGCCCCTAGCAGGATCTTTTTATTAAATCAGTTTATTTCCCTCAATAAACTACACACATGACTCAACCGTGCAAATAAAAACACAACGGTCTAAGCAACTAATCTGGGATGTTTCCTTGAGGCCAGATGCCTCACAAAGCTTCAGCATAACGCGGTCAATGTAGCGCCACTGATCAGCAGTCTGGCCACGTGACAATACTCACGTGTGAAAATAAGAATGCAACGTAGCCCAAAAGAATAACACAGTTGTGGGGAAGCAATACCGCTCGAACAAAAAAGAAGCACCACTGGCGAAACCTCCTGGAAAAGGATCACACTCGAACCCAAAATCCCAACAAGCGAACGGCCGAAGACCGACGCATTTTTTCTTTTTTTTTTTAAGCAGTAAAGGGCCCCGCAGCCTTGAGACTTATTGTGCAACCCTATGATGAAGATGAAGATTATTTTTTGTCCTTTTCCTAGCAATGGAGCACCGGTGGAATGCAACTGACAGGGGAAAACCGAAGAACTCGGGGAAAAACCTGTCCCAATGCCACCTTGTCCACCACAAATCCCACAAGGACTGATCCGGGATCAAACCCGTACCACCCGTGCCTCCGCGATGGGAGGCCGGCGGCTAACCGCCTGAGCCATGGCACGGACAAGACTGACGCCTTAGACAGCGCCGCCACTGGGATCGCCAGTTGCTCTGTTACTCTTGTGACTATCCGTGTCTAGAAGCTACAGGGTAGAAACGCAGCGACTGCGACAGTTTTCGTAACTGACAGGAAACCAAGTGTGACACCAAAATACATTAAGGAAGCATGTACTGCACTTCACAACAGCACTTCATTATACCATTTGGACCGCACACGTTTGCTTCTTAAATATGTCGTCTTGAATCCAAACAGTCGCTTTAAACACACTGAACCACGATTTAATACTTAACTGCGTGTCTGCTGTAAACGGTGGCTGCAGCACCATTCAGTTCCTTTCAATATTGACCTTAACATTACAACATACAGAATACCATTACAAATACAATGTATCGTGTAAGGTTGTTCTGCAAGAATCTCACTTAGGATATTATTTACCTTAAAATAAGGTTAAACATTTGTAACCCAACGCTGATCCACGGAGGGCCACATATGTAGCTTTTACTGAATGGCGCTGAGCAAGCCTGGCGTGAACTCTCACTACTGCAGGCCAGCCCACTCTTTAAAAGCACGTTCGCAATACCGTAATTTGGAAACCCTGCATATCAGAGATATAAATTTTAGAACTTTACGCAGTGTGGTTACCGCACGTACTGTATGGCCTGCTTTGATATGAAAGAAACTCTCCTATTTGATACGGCGTGTACATTTACTTGTTTCCTATGATTAGTTCAATAAAAAACTATTTTCATAACCGACTGGCTTTCAACTTCATCGAAATTACAATAACTTTTTGAATAATCCCACTGCCTTTTGACATTTTCAGACATGTACTGCAATTATTTCAGCGGTCTCTGAATCAGGCTGCTCGTTTCGAACACTGAGTCATGTGAGGGCTTAGCTCCACTCATTCGTAACCTCGTCACTCCATGAATGTGAGTGGCTGCGAGGGAAATATTTTTCACCCCGGCCGGACCGTCCGTCTGACTCAGCAGTCAAGATATCGTTATCGTAATGCAGGGCACGCTGTATCGTATTTCGGTCTGCAGGCTGGTAGAGTTCGTTTAACTGCAGGCAGCTGACTAGCAAACATGAGCAGTTCCGATGAAGGAGAAATAGTTATTGTGTCCTTGCTAAGCGAGGAAGAACAAAAGAAGAAAAGAAAGACACGAAGATTCTGGGTGCATAATGTATGCAAGAAAAGAATGATTCATGGCGAATTTCATTCCCTATACCCGGAATTAGTAGAAGAAGAAGAAAAATTTTTTGAGTATTTTCGGATGACTTATGGTGGCTTTATGGCTCTCCTGAACATGTTGGGACCCAATTTGTCGAGGGAAAATACATCTTTAAGAGAGGCAGCAGGACCAAAGGAAAGACTGGCACTTTAAGGTAATGTACTTATTTGTAATAAAGTTATTCAAAAGTACGAATTACCGATTAAAAAGGTAAATCTGAATTAAAGATTAAGTTTAATTTCTGTACACGCTGCCACTTCACTACGGAGCAGATTGGGAATAAAAGTGTGGCAGTCGCCAGACCCCTGAGCGTGATAATCAGCTGTTATTAGTAATTTCCGAACAACTGGGATTCATCAAGGCACTTCTCATTTCAATAGAACTCACCATTTGGAATAATTTTCCTTTAATTTCGATCTGATCTCGTAAAGGAAAAGTCTTCACAGTTTGTGCCATGCTTATAAAAAAGTTACTTAATGTGTCTTCACAGGATGCCCGATTCTTCATTTTTGACCACAAATATTCCTGAAGAAGTTAACTGGCTCTGTTGTTCCACGTGTCGTGGTCACTTTTTGTTGCTGCTAACATTCTTATTGTGCAACCACAAGAGTGGAGCTGTTTTAGTGAGACCTGAGGGTAGGGGACCACTCGGTACACCGAGGCATAGATGGGAGGATAATATTAAAATGGATCTTCAAGATGTGGGATGGGGCTTGGACTGGATTGAGCTGGCTCAGGGTAGGGACAGGTGGCGGTCTGTTCTAAGTGAGGTAATGAACCTTCGGGTTCCATAAAATGCCGGGAATTTCTTGAATAGCTGAGGACCTATTAGCTTCTCATGAAGGACACTGCTCCACGGAGTTAGTTAGTTAGTTAATGGATTAATGTATTAATGAGTTACATATAAATTATCGTCAGGGTTGGATACCGGAAATTGCAGGGACCTCCTACGTAAACTACCCTGAGAACAGACACTGTGTTCCCTGAGCTAACCTGCACTAACAATCCCAGTGTGTAGCGGACGGCAGCAGTTTTATGTCACCCACAGCGTGGGGATCGGCAGCACTTTTTCTTCTTTTGTTCTTCCCCACTTAACAAGGACACAGTAACGATTTATTTTTCTTCAGAACTGCTCATGTTGCTTGCTTATCAGCGGCCTGCAGTCTAACGAATCCCCGCAGCCCGTCCGTGGAAATACCGTGCACTGTGCTTAATCAGTGAAAATATTCTCACCCGTCCGATGCGTCCGACGCACTCCAGTGTGCGCGTCCCTTGACTACGCTGCCGCGCACCCGCGCAGCTTAGAGGGAACATTGGGCATTATCCACCTTCCATGGAGAACCCAGTTCATTACCGTGTGCACAAGAGCCCAGTTACAATAGAAATTACACTGTACATAAGTATAACTTCTTTTTCTGCATGTTACATGTGACTATAGCTACATCTGCGCACTTCGTCTGTAAGGATCCCGTCGCTGTGACATCCGTTTGAGGTGTAACTGCGCTAAGTCAGCCTCCGCGAACTACAATACAGCTTGAATATGTTACAAACTGTTCTGATGTAGGCAGAACACTTGTGCGACTGCACGCACAGTCTTCACAATCGCTGCACTGCAAGGTGCCAGTCGCTACACGCCTGTAGTCGCTCATTCTCTGAACCATCTCTTTGTTGGTGACGTCACATCAGTCACTGAGGTTACACCATTTATTGGGATACTAAACCACCGCCGTGACTGCAAGTAGGCAATTTATCTAATGCAAAATTGAACCCCTACACAGCACTTTCAGACTTCTGTGTAGCTTTTACCCGTTCAGGATAACACTAATGGTACCATATTGACCGTGTTCAGATGTCATTACTACAACTACCACCACCACCACCACCACTACTACTACTACTACTAGTAGTAGTAGTAGTAACTACGCGAACAGATGTCATTTACATTCTGACTGGTTATTCCGGGTTTTCATACTGTTTTACAGCATCGAAATATCAACAGTGTCACGTTTGTATGAATACATATAACCGTGAATAACACTGGCAACCAACGTGAATTGCTGCAAACGGTAACCCAGTAAAGGATGTAATGTCTTGCGCAACACATAACGAGAGGGGACTGAACACAAGACCACTGGCATACACAGTGCGGATAGTAACTTCCAAGACGGGAAATAAATGGGAAATCAAACACGCTCTAGCATAATGCACGGCTTGAGAATACTGTGCAATTTTAATATCTAGTTGGGCCGGGGGGTGGGGGGGGGGCATGGACTAGATTGAGCAGTCTCACGATAGGGACAGGTGAGGGGCTCTTGTGGATGCGGTAATGAACCTCCGCGTTCCATAAAATGCGGGGAGCTTCTTCACTAGCGGAGAAACTGTTAGCTTCTCAAGAAGGCCTCTGCCCCATGGAGTTAGTTACTTATATTTGATAGGAATGAGTGCTGGGACACGTTTTCTTAAACATGTAAGATATGTACGCAAACGCTGTCTTTAACGCTGTTTACGAACCACCATTACCCATGTCCCTCAAGGAACTTCATGACCGGATAACGCATGCACTGCAGACCATTACAGCGGACATGCTACACCGAGTCCGGGATGAATTTGATTACCGTGTGGATGTGTGTCGTGTGACCCAGGGTGCACACATTGAAGGATTGTGATTAACGCATGAGAAACTTGGACAGTTGCCGCTGCTGACGGTGTACGTTGTGCCCGTGTAAGGTGAGAAATAAACTTCTTGTTAACTTTTGAAACTGCACCATTCTTTTGCGTACACTCTGTCTAAAACCAAGAACTGTATTAACCATGCAGCTGTTACTCACACAACATGCTGGCCATGAAGCAAGATGGCGTCATTCCAGTCTCCACTTGCACAGAAGACACACTGCTTCTTCACACACGACACACCCTCTTGCTGCTCGGTAAAATAATCACCTGTAATTATCATAACACTGGGGGATGTTATCAAAAAATAAGCCCTTGGAACGAGCGGATGAGCCGCACGACCTTCCGGTCCTATTAGCTGCTCTACCTCACTTAATACTCCTCATTGCCATTCGATGTGATATCAGACCGTGCTTCCACCTCTCGGCCGTCCTCTAACTACCGACAGCAAGCAGTGCTACTCAGCTGTGTGGAAAGTAAGTTCTAAAAATAGCCTTGCTCACTGTGGATTGTTGCGTTCGACCAATAGCAACGCAGTACACTTCATAATTTTACAACCTACGTGGTACAGTTTGCATCATATTTAATTGCAAATAAAGCTAAAATATCCGGCTGTGCTCCTCTGAATAAAAGTCATATATAGCTCCACTGTACAATTAAATACATGGCTATGCATTTCTTATCAATATTACTTAACACGTGAGGTGTGCACAGCAGCAACGTATGGCAGTTTCCAGATTATTAAAGGAACCCAGCCATTAGTGATCACGAATTCTTATAGGGCTTCCTCCTTTACGGACAAGGGACCAGGGCGTGAATTAGACCGATCAACTGCATCTAATGCAGTGGTTGAGAATGAGTGGAGCTATACCTCTAGTGCCGTATACAGGTCTACTTGTTACCGGTAAAGAGCGGAAACTGTTATTTCATGAAATACCCAGCTATTTCCTAAAGTAACTGGAAAGGGCAGTTAAATTATATAGTGTTGTCCCATTCAACATTTCCGGTAGATATTCCGCACAATAACAAGTTATTTAGGTAGCATTCCTTGTCAAATTTCTTGTGAAGCTCTCCGAATGCTGTCTGTTTGAGATCTGCGCTGTCCTGAATATTGTGCAGTGCCGAATGGTAACCCTATACCGACGTTTCGGGGCAACGTACCGGTCCCATCTTCAAGGGTCAAGAACTCCAGCAGTAAAAGGTGAAGTTGTTCCTGCCAATGCCATGAGGACATATAAGGGATATAGAGGTATAGCTCCACTGATTCTTGAACTCACCACTATAAGGAGGTAAGTGGTCAGCTTCACGCCCCGGCTGCTTTACCTACCCCCTCCCCAACTGCAAAACAGCTGAAGTAGCCGCGGAATAGGAGGAGGCCGGGTGGGCCCCACAGCGAGTCTGAACATTTTAAATAAGAGAAAATCTCCTGTCCCTGCCAGGATTCGAACCCACATCGTCCAGCCCATAGCACAGTCACTGTAGCAACTGCGCTACCCCAGCACCAGGCGTCGATAATTGTGGTAGCGGATCTTTGGATTGCATTACATGACATCAGGCAGGCAGGCGGTTACTTTATTCCGTACTGTCGAACAGTACATCAAGTAAAGTAAAGTAAAGTAAAGTACTGAGTAAAGCTATCCCTATAGAGGTCCGGAGAGGTCCTTAGGGCTACAGGAGGTTGAGGTTCCCAGAATTTCTATATAATCGGAACATAAAGGTGGTAAGGTTGTCAGCACTACGCACCGGCCGCCTTTACCCCAACAGAGATCCCTGGTACTCGCTTCTGTTAGAGGCTCAGTGGACTCCAGGGCCATAGCGGGGCCGGAAGGATTAAGACAATGAAAAATCCCAATGACCCCATCGGGAATCGAACGCGCGACCTTCCGGTTTTTGTAGCAGGAACTCACCCAACTGTGCCACCTCATACCCCGAATGTGACGTGAGGAATCCTTAAATTGTGCAGTAGAGCAGAACACAGAAAGACAAAAGCAACCAAAAGGAACTGTGTATAATGAAACTGGGGGTAAATTGAATGCAGTAAGAGCACGGTATCATTTAGTTAACAAGTCTTCATCTTCCCTTCCCCTCCACACACACCCACATATCCAAAACTTAAAAATCATACAATTACAATTTTGTGCTTGGTTTTAATGGCTGTCAAATGTGGCATCTCACTGTGAGGGAAAAACACGTTTGCAAACAAACTGCTGCGGAAGAAACACACATGGGTTTACATATGCAAACTAACAGACAAACACAAGAAACATGCAAAGTACAGCTTCACGCTTTGCTTTAGCACCTCATATTGCCACGGTCTGTTATCATGAAGGCTGTAATGGGCAGGACATGTAGCACATACATCGGATACCACTTGCAAGACAGTTGGGGCAGCTAAGCTTTAACTTCCATTTGTACAAACTTTAACTTAAAATTTGTAAAGAATATGTGTAACAGTGCAGTAGAATCGCTATCCGCACATATCGTTACCGAGTGTGGTCACAATAATTTTAACGTTTTAATAGTTTTAATTGCATTTTGACAGAAGCAGCTGGTCCACTGACTGAGAATAAACTTCTGAAATTCCACCTAATTAATTTGTGCTCCTTGTACCTGTTCGCGTGAATAGAGCCTGTTTGGGAAGCGTCGCATTCTTACCACAATAAAAATTGGACAGAGACCAGAAACGAAATAATCTTAACTAGAATTCACATGTTAGAAATGTTTGTACAAATCTAATCTCGCCATACATTTGAGGCGATATAAGGAGTGGAGTTTAGGAAATAAAGATTCCAAGTAATGACAGGAATATGATTGATGATGATGAGAGGATTAAAGAGAACTGAAGTGGAAGGAAAAGAAGAGAGTATGGGGAAGTCAGAAATGTGAATTAAGAGAGGTAAGGGTAGCAGAAAATAAATAAACTCTTCACAAATTTATTAGTTTTTGTATATTTTACATACAGTTTTTATACAAAAATACTTGTGTGTAAACATAATATTACAAATTGTATATGTATATAAAATGGCTCTGAAAAAATTAAAGTAGAGATACAAATCCGTAACCATATTTTGAGAAGTTAAGTAATCAAAAACCGCCTGATTTATTTAAAAAACCGTATTCTTGAACCTCACGCAAGACACAACAGGGAATGAATGTACATGAAGGCAAGTCAAGTCATGTCACTTCAAAGAAGAATTCAAAACGATACTGAAACAAAATTTACAATGCTGAATCTCGTGGCAAATTATTTCATGATGGGAGTGACCCCGAGGTAAGGGTTTTGGGGCTCACTGAATGGTGAGGCGAGGTTTCATGCTCTGTTTGTGTTAAGCTCCCAGTACCCGTCTGACCTGTCCAAACTTCTTTGTTCTTTGAGTTTCGTCCTAGCAGCCCCAGATAATGGAAGCTTTGGGGCCATAGGGGGCACCTCTGCAGGTTTGCTGTGATAGCCACACACCCCCCCCCCCGAACAGCATTCTCAAGCCAGATGGATCGGGTGTTTGTGATACTGAACGCTCAACATCCCTATGTTTGCTGGGCATACCAGCTCCCCGGGGTGGTTCGGCAGGCTGGCTGCCACCCTGTTGAGCAAATTTAAGCAGGTTCTACAGTTCATCACGACATGGGGACTGTAGGCCTAACCTACTGACACAGCATCACATTCCAAAAGACCTGAGCCTTCTGAAACATCACTGTGAGAAATGCAAATGTTGGAGCTATAAACGTCTGTTAAACAGGTGCAGACAAGGTGAGAGGACAGTCCTACAGTGTCGTAGTTTTATGGTGCATTAACCCATTTTGTGAGTCTTTGGAAAGGCCCGTATGATGTTTCATCAACATAAATATTAATTTGTGTATGCGGTCTGGTCAGGAATTGTTCATTTTATATACACACACACATACATACATACATACATACATACATAACATACACACATAAGATACATAAAAACATACAATATATGCCTTACTTACAACACAATAAATAGTCACACACACAAAAATTACATACAATACAATAAATATGTACATACATGACAAACATGTTACATTACGTTACATACACAACATAAAATACGTATATATTACATACATTACACACAATACATACAATACAATAAATACATACACATGTACATACATGCATACACACATACATACATGAATGCATGACACACACATGCACACACAATATACATACATACACACACACATACATCCATACATTCATTCATACGTACGTACCCCCCCCACACACACGTACGCACGCGCGCGCACACGTACGCGCGCACACACACACACATATGGCCATGTATCCCTTCTCTTCTGTGTCTAGTAGCTGGCCCTTTTCTTTATTGCGAGCAGTTCCTCCTGCAGTGTTGATTCAATTTCCATCCTTCCTTCGAGGTCCTTCTTGGGTCTCTTGTTTGTAATCTAGTGAAGGATATGACAAACCATAAGATGTTAATGTAGGGAAAAATCATTCCACATCATGTCAGATATACAGCTCCAGTATCAGAGCACAATATTTACTGAACTCAAAACTCAACTCCCACGTTCACACATGCCTGCCAGTGTTTCCTATCCTGAGCTACAAAAATTCAGTTCACATTCTCACATCATACTTCATAAACATCCCACATCAGTATCCCCTCCATCTAAAAAGGTAATCCACATTCTTTGTATCAAAAGTGTGTATGAATTTCTCCTCTCTCAGACATGTGGTATGTGAACACCAACCCTCACCCCCCAGACAGTTCATGAGTTCTATGAGTAAACCATAAAGTTGGGAATAAAGGCACATGTTTAGTTGAAATCACTTAAATTATAAACTCACTCCTGTAAAGTGCACACAAGTCCTGCAGCCCAACTCTTACTACACTGTGTGGTTGTACTGTAAAGTGTGGCCTGTCCTGCTGGTTTAACATTGTGCCAAACAGATTATGCCGTCACTGTACGCAGGTCGCACCTCAATATGTTTAGAAAAGTTTGGGAGATCAAGCTTAGAGACAACGTAATGTAGTGAGACTTCTAAATTGGCGAGGGATGCACTGCAGTATTGCTAAACGTCGAAATGCTTTCAAACATACACAATTAATGAATGCTGCTTACCCATTACCATGCAGTTAAGCTGGCCTGTGCACTTGGCTTCTGAGCATGGGCACATGCCTTTGGTGGTGCTCGTGGTGGTGCTCAGCCCTAGATTTTCTGCGCTGGTCAGTCCTGGATGTTCTGTGGTGCTCAGCCCTAGATGATCTGTGGTGCTCGTCCCTAGACAAATTGTGGTGCTGAGCCCTAGACGATCTGTGGCGCTCAGTCTCTGGCCTCTGTGTGTGCTGAGGCTGTCGTTCCTGTGGACACAAACCATAAATATTCTAATTAGAATGCAAACTGCCATGCATTATACAGGAGAGGCAGTAACAAATACTTAGGGAATGTGTTGACGATTTTATGTGTGTAGTATAATTATTTTGATACAATGTTTTGGGGGGGGACACGCTGCGCAAATATTCAGGGTGACTGAATACTAAAGCATGCACATGAGCGATGTTCATTTGCCGTGAAGATGGAGGCAGAATGTTCCTCCAAAACGTCGTAAAGACTGTGTACTACACGGTGTAAGGGCCCAGAGGACAATCACTTGGGCACCATCTTCCGTTAGAACCACAGAATGTACGTAGGAACTTGCAAAGTGCAGTTTCTTCGGAATTCTATATATGTTACAGGTCAAAAGAAGTGTAAAAAGCAGTCAGAAGTTTTGGTGGTTTTAGCGGGTACACATACGGCACTGTGATGGCATAACTTTGAAAGGCAGGCTAAGAATTTGCAGGGTGGCACAATTTGCATTCAGATTGTCCTATGACAAGACAAGACAATCCGTTAGCACTTCACACTGTCTGATGTTGGCATGTGGTACTTACGTTCATGCCTCTCAGTTGTTCCCGCAGCTGGTTTACTTGACGCTGCAGTTCTCCAGTCTCCTTGAAGTATTTCCCTCTTATTGCTGCCACCTGTGCCTTGGCACGTTGCAGATCGTCCCGTTTTTCCTGAGGAAGAATATGACAATGCATTGCATAGTAAACCTTACAAACTTCGTTCAACGTCAATATCAGACACACGCACACACAATTGTGAACTCAGCTTGGCCACAAAAATTCTGGATTATAAATGAAGTAAAAGTGCAATTTGCAATCTTTAGGTGCTTTCACGTATTTGAGAAAGGTGACTATTAGCTTCCCCATGTCTGTCCGTCCATCGGCATGGAACAAATCTGCTCCTACTGGACAGATTTTTATGAAATTTTATAATGGATTATTTTTTGAAAATCTGCCAAGCAAATTCAAGTTTCATTAAAATCTGAGAAGAGTAACGCGTACTTTACATAAAAATCTATGTACGCTTATGATAATATCTCAGTTCTTACAGTGAGAAATGTTTCAGGCAGAGTTGTGGAGAATTTCTAAACATGTGCTTTATGTTCAATAACCCCTTACAAAAAAGGACCGTTGATAAGATAATGTGGAAAAATATAGCACAGCCAGACAGACCAGAGAAGACAATATAATACGGTGCATGCGCCTTGCACGCTGGATAAATAAGGCTACAGACATGCACTCAGAATGTGTAATACTTATTGCTTTTGCTGGCATCAATGGTTATGCGAATGCTCCTTGATATTACATTACATGAGCATTGCCTGTCTTGTTCAGTTCACTAATTACTGGCTTGTGTACCGGCTGGACAGCGACCAATCAGGGATATCTTTCATGGTGGGTCGATAGACTTCTTTCTTACCTAGCCTCATACTCAGTGGGGCCACGGTAAATTTGACCAGGAATGAAGCTGACTAGTCATCTGTGTCTAATATAGAGAATAAGAATACATGCCTCCCTTCTGCCTTTCACTTTCAAATTGGCTGCTCTACTCCAGTCTTCCCTACCCTGAGCTGCATGAGTTTAGTCCACAATGTCGTATCTCCCTTCTTAAAGATCCTTACAATTAGCTTTCTCTCCACTACAGAATCTTCCAAGATTTCCTACCAACTGTGTGCACTCGTATCAATTTTCTGTCATACGCATGCTGCAGGAAACCCAAGAGTGGGTTAAACAACAGTGGTGTAAGAGTTTCAGTTCCGGTGTAGAAGCACGCAGTAAGTTACACAGCCATAAACACAAAGGCATATTCTCCATGTATGTGTTTGGTAATGTTGGTATAAATAAACAAGTCAGGCAATGTTCATATAAGGTAACACTGAGGCACATTTGCGTAACCATTAACCATTAGTAAGTATTAAGAGTCTGTACCTGTAGTTTTGCCTTAGTTGTCTGGCATGAAAATAGCATGTTTTCTGTGCTGCATTATACTGTCGTCTGTGGCCTGTCTGGTTCTACCATATTTTTACACATTATCTCATAACGGGCAAGATTTTTGAAAAAAAAAAAAGTTATGAAACACAAGATGTGTGATTTGATTTCCTCTACAACTTTCATCTGAGACATTTCTCACTCTGAGATGGTATGACAACAGGACCCCTTAGTACTGCACTGTTTGGGCTGTGTATTCACACTTACATTGTAGGATGACAACTCTTCATGCAGGGCACGATTCTTCAGTATGAGGTCTCGACTTTCATCACTGAATTTCTTTTCTAATTGTTGCACTTCTCTTCTGTGTTCTTCAAAGGCATTTTCCATTTTTTCCTGTTGAAGGAAATCATAACTCAATATTATTGCATGACCAGTGCGTACAACATGTATGTGAGACACACCTCTCTGGCCTCATTTCGGCCACATGATTGCCCAAATGCTCCACTGCAATAAAAAGAACAGTTTGCAATTCATGTGTTCACATTTCCTACTAATTATTATTGACTTGTCTGTGGGCTGGACAGTGACCAGTCGGGGATTCATTCCTTGCGGGATGAGACACCCTGCAGTTATTGACATGACCGGGCTGGCTGCCGGACCAATGTCCCAAACCCAGTTGGTGCTGAGACAAATTGTCCGAGGCGTGTAACTGGCTACTAATCTGTACCTAATGACAAGATTAAGAATACATGGAGCCAGTCCTCTATTCCTACTTTTTGTCCACATCGCGCTTTTCTAAATTAAACATAGCGTATGTACTACTAAGTTACATGCACTTTAGCATCAGAAGACGGTGCTGACTAAACAGATGCTTTGACGGTCCCCTGCTTCACATCGGTGGATACTGATTACAGTATAATCTGTCCTTGAAGACGCGAAGTCACGTGGGACAATGTCATTGAAACTGATGTCGCAGAAAAGAGTGAATTACTGTAGACTCAATTAATATGGTTTAGAATGTGCAGCAGTGGTGTGTTTTTGTGCAAAGGACGAGAGGTCTATCACAGTCATTAAATTGCCTTTCATTAGCATCTCAGGAAACAAGACGACAGGGTATTAACTTGGCAAACTTGAAATGAGAATATTTATATAAAGCGGTACTACAGAATGAAATGATGAATGTAACAAATTGAAGATTCAGGCCTAATTCTGTGTCCATTGTGAAAAAATTATTGGGTAATTTTCAAGTGTCGCAAGTGTAAGAAAGTTTGCACTAGTTCGGTGTTTTAAATACAGTTTGGCACGACTGGTTTGCAGAGTGGTTTGACCTGATGAACTTGCAAACATACTGAACCAGCTAAAGGTGTTTCTATGTCGTCTGTTTCAAAAGTTAAGATATTAAAGATGTTTCTGATAAGTAAATAGGCACAAAATGTCTGACAGTTGGTTCTTAAGGAATGGTGTGGACTCACTGGGGCTAGGTTATGGTATATTTCATTGCTCCCACTGTGCTTTTTCACAACTGAAGCCATGACTGTGATTAATACAGTTGACAGCACTAGTGAATTGTCAGGCAGTACTCACCTTCGTAAGTATATTCCTCAGCTCATGTTTTTTAAGTAATCTTGACAGGTCCACGTTTCTGGCTTCCAGCCTCCTGATTTTTAGATTGGCCTCATCCATGTCAGCACTATGGGGAAAAGTACATAAATTATTATCGAGCATTAATAATGGCACCTTCTGACTCAGGGGAGAAATCAAAAATAAATGGGATTTCGCGACAAATGTTACAAGTACATTAATGTACTTAAGTACAGTATTTGAAAATGACTGTCAACAAAGTTGGAATCTTTCACTGCTACCAAAATGATATTAATGTTATCCAGCTTACGAGCAATATTGTCCCCGGTTGCATTAGGCATGATAAATGAAATAGAAGCTTCTGGCTCGAAAGTTTTTTGAAAATTGTCCCATTCACAAGGTAAATTGTAACACAAAGCAAAAGTATGTGCGTTTTTATTCAATTGTATCATATGTCAAATGAAAATTAATGATGTATGCATAGTTGCATTTGACGATGATTGACAACAGCATTAGGATTGAAACGTTCAATTGAAGAACATACTTTTAAAATTTTAATCTCTAACATCAGGGTGAAATGAGCAACAGACGAATTTGCCCTACATACATTTATCTTTAAAGATACAATATTTTTATACAGACTCATTGTCCTGTACATTATACTGTACTCTGGATTATATTTGGGTGCAAATTGCTGATTGTTCTGTTCGCCACATTCTAGTACTGTCATCTGTGTGAAAACACAGATACTGGCTCACACTATAATACAACAACTTCTGCAGAATGTCCGAACTTACCAGTTCTTCCGCTTGCTGCCCACTTCTTCTTCTGTTTGTGTTGAGCTGCTGGATGTGGTGTGATGCTGAGCTGTTTGTGTGGCAACAGACACACGGCGATTTGTCCTGTTGCCAGAGGGTGCTGGAAAGATGTTTGAAGCATTCAAATTCCTGGCCTGTCTGTGGGTGATGATGAAATCCTTAAGTATGTCTGCGAGTTCTGCGACTTTTATTCTGCACTCGCAGTCATCCGACCTGTAATGAAAGCAGAGGCTCCAGACTTTCAGCATTGCCTGTTGACCGCAGTGTCTCAGGGCACAGGGTACAAATATTTTGATACAGGATATTTAAGTAATCTGCACCAAATTCTTATCTTGACAGAACACAGGCACCACTAGTATTCTTCAACATTCCTACACCTTGCACATCATAAATATTTTTGTTATTTAATGTTTAACACAGGCAGTGTAAAGGTGTATATAACATAAATTCCTGTCACTGTTAATAGCAACATCAATACACATTAACATACCAGTTCACGACAGGCTGATCTGCATATTTCCTTATGTTCTGCTCCAGGCTGTCAAGACGACACAGGAAGTCACTAGCCATTGCTTGTGACTTTGCCAGCTCCTCCTGCAGGCAAAAGCACATTCGAATATCAGTTACAGTGACGAGAACCGAAAGGAGTACATGCAGACTGATAAGTAATGATTTAAGAGCATGCTTTATTTTCACAAGATGCATGAAATGAAAGCATAATATTGAGATCATTTCTATCTTCAAAATTTTTGTCAGTGACAATATTTGACTGACTTTGATGAAATTTGGCACTTGATATCTATATATAGACTTACTGAGAAAGCTTGTGTGTGTGTGTGTGTGTGTGTGTGTGCGGTTTTCTAGTGCAACCTTTGTTCTACATAAAGAAGTGTGTTAGTGTGTGCTTTAGTATCAGTATCCCCCCATCTAAAAACGTAATCCACATTCTTTGTATCAAAAGCGTGTACGAATTTCTATTTTCTCAGACATGGGCTATGAGAACACCACCCGCCCCCCTCCCATCTGCCCCCGAGACAGTTAATGAGATGTATGAGTAAGCCATAAAGTTAGGAATAAAAGTACACGTTTAGCTGAAATCACTTAAATCACTTAATTACCACCTGGTACTAATTACTCACTTGGCTATGGACTGATATGAGAAAAATCAAGGATCATTTCATGTTACCGTGCCTGGTGTTTCTTTGTCATTGGTGCACCAGCAGCTCACATTCTAGTGAATAGCATTATCTTGTAATTAAATGTACCATAGCACCACTAAATGTTGTGTTTGTGGTTGGTCATTAAAATCCATAAATATATCAACATCCTACTGGTTTGAGTTCTTTGATTTTGTATGAAGTACATGGATCCATCCAGAAGTGATGTTAGAAATACAAAAAGCAATTTCAAAAGCTGAACTTGGTGACAAGTAACACAGTTCATATGTGCTGACACTGAAATTTCAATGCCAGTCTCTGCAAGTTTGCAAACGTAGTGGAACACTGCATGAATACATTGTTACCTCAGAAGAAAGGCAAAAAGCATCATATATATATATATACATATATATATATATATAAGAAATTTTTAAATTACACTTATTTAACTGGGTAAGAAACTAACCAACTAAGTGTTTACATGGGAAGGAGCCCCCTTCTTATGCGTTGCGTTATTTGGGTCAGTAAGATATTCTGCAATTTCATTAGCATTAGCATAATGGCAACATCCACATAGTGACCCTATCCTGAACTACATAAATTCAGCCAATGTCCTCCCATCTATCTTTTAAGTGGTCCCCTCAGGTTTTCCTGCCAAACTTGTGTATGCATTTCCATGCTACATACCTTTTTACAGTACACTGAACACCATCTGCATTACAGCATTAGTCCCATTATCAGCGGAGGAAGGTTTGTACACAAACACACACACAGAAAAGCGGAATTACAAACATGACTAGTTTTTGCTGGTTTTAGGATCTGAATGTCAATGCAGACGACACAATGCCAACAGGAAGCTAAGTGTATTGATGTTACTCAGTTCAGGTTTTACTCCTAAGCCATCTATTTTGGAACATAAAAACATCTCACTGCACCTACAAGTGCTTGATTATTCTTATTAACACTCTGCAGTCTAAATTATCTGTGTCAATGCATGTAGCCTGCACGAATAGTGTATAGTGCTGCTCTGGTACACCACAAACCTTAATGTGCACCAATTCCACATAGTTTGTATACACACACAAATCTTACCTTCAAACGTTGAACTTCTTGCTGCACAGTGCTCCCACGAGGTGGCTTTCCTGTTGAAATGGCCACAGCAGCCTATTGAGATCACAATAAGGTTATGTCAGTAACAACACCAGGGCTCTAATTATTCTCTTTTGGAGCACAAATACCCACCCTATGTTAATAGAAAATTATACTGTACTTAAGTGCAGAAGGCAAATAAACAAAGTATACAATTTTAAGAGCATCAATATTTTAAAAAAATAACCTAACTGCAGAACAAGCAGCACACAATTTTGGAAGTATCAACTCAATATGACTCTTCCAGTTAAAATGAATCAATTTTTACACCAACAAATCTTATGTTAGTTACTTCAGTAAAACATTTACCCATATATTCAGTATCCAATGAATAACAAAGCAACTCTGAACGAGTAAATTTCACTATATTACAATAGTATGTTGATATTACGTGCACGAAATGGACAATATAAAATTTACTATGTTAGTCTTTTCCACATTTAAAATGAGCTGTTTGCATGAAATCATTTAGAGACATGTGATAAAAACCAAATTAAACACCTCTTTAAAATCATCGTAATTATTACACTGCATAAACAGAATTCTGAGAACGATAATTCGTCAATTATCACGTAACTTCATTATTTTGTAAAGGATATTACATCAGAAGAACTACATGTGTTACAGCTTAAGTTTTGTTGAAGGTGATACACATACTACGTCTTACTCTGCAATATTTAATTCAACTGCACATGTAACTTACCATCACAAGAGTCCAGATGATCTGTGGTGTATTTCTGTGGCCCTTAAAAGGGCCGCTCTGCCTGCAGTTGGATGCTCTCCCAATCCGACGATTCGATTCCCTCAAATAAAAGATCCTCGCCGCAACAGTTGCTAGTAACCACTCCGGTGGTGACTATTAACCATAAACGGACTTACAGAATCTACAAGATGAATAAATTACGAAATGATTAATTTAAACTGCACTAGAGAATGTGTGAATTTGACGTTCGCACTGCACTTAGCCACTACCAACACACGAACCACAACAGATCAACTGTCTGTACGACAAGGGTAACCACAGATTATAAAGGAATTGTGCATGCGCTGTTAGCAGTGCTTCTTAGCGTGATGCAATTCAAGTTGCCGTTGATTGGTAGTTTACGTAACCAACCACCAATGAACGATGCTTAACTAGACACAGTGTTGCGTAACACACCAGGCGCGAGAATTGGATGAGTCCATTTACCTCGTTTGGGGGGGGGGGGGTGGTGACAGGTCAGTCGAGTGTTTATAGCAATTTTTGGGTTAAAGACGACTATTTATAGAGAAAGATTTATAAACCAAGAAAGCCTATGATTAATTTAAAAGGTAGGTCTTGTGTAACGTTCTCCTTGAGTTTGGAATCCCTATGAAACTAGTAAGGCTAATAAATAAAAGTGTGTCTAAATGAAACCTGTAGCAGAGTCGGGGTACATAAACATTTGCCCGGCACGTGGCCTATTTAAGAATGATTTCAAAGAATAAAATGCTTTATCGCTATTGCTTTAAAATGCGCCATTAGGAGCGTTCTAATGGTACACCTGAGCTTCTGGTTTGTGCCGATCATGTTAATATACTGGGCGAAAGCATGCATGCTGTAAAGAAAAACACAGAAGCTTTAGTAGTCGCTAGTAAGGAGACTGGTGAAGCAGTGTTCGAAACCAGCATGCAGGACAAAATCACGACGTAAAAAAGAGGAAATATGTCCTTTAAGAGGATGGAACAGTTCAAATATTTGGGAACAACAATTTTTGTATGTTTATGACTTATTCCACATCCTATTGTCTTGTGACAAACTTATGGATCCATGGAATGTATGTATGTAAAACTGTTCTAATTGTAAATAATACAGGTGTACTTCAGTCATAATTTTAGGGATACCTGTGTATGTCTTTAAAAGGTGATCAGTGCCAAAGAAAGTCTGAAGCTTATCATTGACTTGTTCCATGTCATTGACACTGTTGCATTCCTAGCAAATAAATTATAATCCATTACCATATCAAATCTGTTGCAATAATTACAATAAATACATAAGAGCAACTTTGTTCCCTTAGTCACTTAATATTAAATGCACTTTGTTTGAGAAAAGACATTTGTGAACTGTTTTAATGTGTCATTGCCTTGCTTTTCATTCTGCTCCATCCGGAACATCTCTGGCACGTGCAAACTTTGACACTACACGTGTCAAGAAGAGGCAGTGACTTGTTTCGTGGCTATGTACGCCTTGAAATCTCACATTAGAATTATTATTCAAGTAACAACATGGGTCCAAAATTTGCGGACCTTAAGAAACGGTAATCATGCGATGATTTGGCGATGTCAAAATTCACTGTTACAATGCCCAAGTTGAATTTTCCAAAGACGAAGTTAAGCCTGGAAGGTTTTGACATGACTGCACATTTGAAAAACCAAATGATGTTCAGCTTGCAGCTTTAACTTCAGCCGACTCAAATAGGGTGTCAAATTCGAAAGGAAAGCAATATCATGAACCGTCACACACACACACACACACTCACACAAATAACATTTATATCTATATCCTATGGTTTTGCATATGGGTGCAAATGAAATGCATACAACATTTTGATTGAAGAAACTTGTGGAAAATGTTCACAAATGGGAGAATAATATTAAAATTGATCTGGGACATATTACGGGGATGTGTACCGAATGGAAGTGGCTTAGGTGTATTAGGTACAAGTCTGCCATTAGACAGTGACAGACTTTTATGATGGTAATGGTGCACCTTGGGCAGTCACTTAACACATTCAGGATAGGCACAGGAATGCACTGTGGTGTCTGTTGCCCAAGGGAAAGAAATATCAGTTTTATGCCTTGTAACTTATACTAAAGAGCAATATTACATATTTTACATTTATTTTGCCTTTCAAGTTATTAAAAAAATTGAAAACAATGTAAATGTGAAAATATGTAATGCTGTACCAGTGTGGCATACTATTTTAATTTGAGATACATTGCATGAATAATGTATTGGTATGGTGCATGGCCTGCAGGTTAGGATACCATGACATACTGGTATGGCATTTGGAGGTTGACGTGGAGAAAGTGATGTAGGTACATTTACATCATGTGACACAGAGATATGTAAAAAAATTGTTAACATGAATGGCGGTGCCCAGATTTGTTGAAACACAAATCATACTAGTACAACACCTTGCCATGAGCAGCAACTTCAGAAAAATGTTAATGGCTTCCACTGTGAGGAGGTAAAGGATGTGCTTTTTCTGGATAATCATTATTAATCTTTCATATTTTTTTTTGTCACTCCTAGCATTTTTACTTCTTCAAAACATCTGCTGTAACTTCTGTTAAGAACTATAATTTGTAATAGAAAATTCAGGTATGTTAAGAACATAAAATCGTTTAAATTAAGAATACAAAAATGAGCGAATAATAATGTGATTGTTGCTGAAACAGGACTGTAGAGTGGCTCATAATTTGTTGTGCTGTCATTTGTTGTATTACACGTATAACCCTTCTGCCATCTCTTAAAAATGGCTGAGAAACACTAGTATCCATGGACAGTGGCAGTTGGATGTTTTTGCATAGCCGTGAACTTCAACTGAACACAGCCAATATACCAAAGAGTTACAAAGCAAAATTTCTTTAAAAATCCAACACACTGTTTCTTTCTTCCTTTCTTTCTTTCTTTCTTTCTTTCTAGAGGCACAGAATGGTGAATGAAGCTCTGAGTTTAAGAAGGGAGTTCATGCTCTATCCATTGTGGTAAGTTACACAAAAATAATACTTATCATGATCCATGGATGAACAAAATGTGGCCTTCAAAA
>BLKM01009931.1:0-15854 GCA_013340265.1 Coptotermes formosanus | reverse complement strand
GCTGTCAGTAGTCTGCAGTGAATGTACAGTGGGTCTTACGTTCAAATTAACACTATGGAAGACGCCAGAAATGAGGAAATCGAGAACATGGTATTTCGCGTTATGGACAGTTAAGAACCGCTAAATGTGAACTCTGAATTATGCCCACGTCTTTACCTTCTACATGCTAACTTTACAACAACAGCAACAACAACAACAACAACAGTAGTGGCTTTGCGTTCAGTAACATCAACGTTTAGTTTACAGTATATAACACAAAATATATTCCGCTTTGTAAGCTGATGATTTTGTTACAATCCTGGAGCAAGCACTGGCTTTTGCATTCGCAATATTTGTTCTTATGATGCTCCTGTGTCAAGCAAAATATTAATATTTGCTATCATTTCTACGAAGTACAGTATGTCGAACAATTCTAATGACATAGTCTGTCATTGTTAAATATTTCAATGCGTATTACATTTTTACACATAGGAAATAAAAATTAAGCGCCGTACGTTAAGAACAGAAACGTTTTATGTAACTTTACTTCATGTACTAACAAATCGAAATGTCTGTAAGCACAGACATATCTTGTTCTGCATGACAGAAACAAAACCACAATTAAAAAGTTTTTTCCCACAGTATATGTTAAACATTGTATAAAATCGATGACTACAGTAACATGACATACAGGATTCTGTAAAAGTGTATTTTTAAACATTGATATATGCAAGCCAAGTTTGTTTCCTTCTGAACAGACCTTACGGTTATTTCAAACAAAATACTTGGAGAAAACATGTAATGATATGTTAGAATATCACATCTGTGACACATGAATGTACACCGATAATTATATATATATATGTATGTATATATACCTACTTAACAATCCGAAATAACATAATATAAATGAGCATTTCTTATTAATTTCTATAATACCTGTGGATATAACAATGCACCGTTCTGTCTAATATTTACTGATATGCCCTTTACAATGCAAACAACTATACACTATTTTTATTTGTGTACATTATGGTGAGTTTATCATCCTTGTGATTAAACTAAAAGTCAGATGAAGCCGAATGCAGCTTCCGATGACTCTGAAACCCTCCCTTGAAGAGTTGACCTTTAGATCCTTGAATCATCGTCAGTAAACCATGGGGAAAGTTTTCATTTGTATGGATTCGCCACGAGATATTGGCACGTCTGTAGCCTGCCAAACATTTAACCAACAATCGTATTACTAATTTGCACCTTTATACTAAATTTTACGTAAGATTTTTAAAATCAAAGCTTAGTGCCTTACACTGTAGCGAAGGCGATTCCAGTATCATAGAGATCATACTTGCCTCGCAACGAAAGTAATAGCTGAGTTGTAACAGAAAGAAACAATGACGTGTACGGTACGTCGTAAGTTACACGTAGACAGGATCGGCTGAACCAGGCAGACGCCTAGGCTAGCAAAACTTTGGGGGAAGAATTCAAGAAACTATTGGGTGCATACTTGGAACACTGCTCTTTACAAAATCGACGAGACAGTCTTTGTTACGACTTTCTTGTATTGTTAGTGTGCAGTCACTGTGGAAGAAGTTGATCTGCGGGAGGGGGCGGCAAATTTCGCCTCGGGCGGCAAAAAAAAAATAGTCGCCCTGGCCTACGGATACGTAACCCTTAAATAAAACCAGACTACAAGAACAGGTGAAACATTCGTAATGGAGAGAATTTTTCCCACAAATAAGGACATTAATTTTTATAGTATTATTATTATATATTTTTCAGAAGACTCTTGCCTCTGTTACAAAGTCAGCATGCCTGTTTGTCATCAGCTTCAGGTTATTGTAAGGGAATATTGATATAGTCCCGATTATACGACAGTCGGTTATCCGACGTAGCCATACAGCGTGATATTTACAATGTTGTGCTGCGCGCCACGTGCAAAAACTGAAACTCGCATTTATTGGAAAGGCCGAAACACAGCGAGCTTTCAAAAACCTGGCTCCTGCTTATATAAATACACGCAACTCTGCCGGACAAAACATTTTTTTTAAATTTATTTTCAACACTACATATTTTGATTGGTATCATAGATTGAAACATGTAGCGTTAAAAGTAAATTAAAACGCGTCTGTATTTATATAACTGATTGAACACAGTGGGACGGATACCGTTATACTGGCCCCTGCTGTTCTACCAGTTTCGTATAAGAGCCAGAAAAATGCATGGATGGATTCCGAAATTTTCCAATGCCAGTTTTTTTTAATGAATTTCCGCGTTATCCGACCTTTTCGACAGTCCATCCACCTGTCTGTTTCGTGTAGGTCGGATGGTCCAAACTGTACTGTGTGATTAACTTTATGGAGCACAGGTCACACAGGTCTTGTTTAGCAGTTATAGCAGTCGATCAAACAGCCAAGAAATTCCGTGCCCTTAATTTGCGTGACTTGAAACTGCCACAGCACTGTCGATGAAGACTGAATTATTTTGAGACATGACACCGTGCCGAGTGGTTACACCATCATATCTAAGAAGTATTCAGCCTTCAGTCCATATAGTTTGTGAGTATCACACTATGAGCAAGAACCCATCATTTCACCATATTTGGCACCAGAAGAATCAGGTAAAAACTTCACATTATCCTTTTTAATATTATCCTCATTTTCACGTCTAACTATTCCATGTTTTTCTTTAATTCAGGTTTTCTCACTGCACATTTTATTGCAGTTTTCATTTTCGTACATCTGTTCCTTTTCAGCTGAACTTATCCTGCTATGCCAGTAATGATAAACACAGTCTGACACGCCACAGTATATATATATTTTTTTGCACTGTATGTCATTTACTCTAAGGTTGTGCCAATATACTACATGTTTCGGCTCGGCCGAGCCATCATCAGGTACATGTGTAAATGTTAAAACTCAGATCCTTGATCATATAACACAAAATAGCGTAAAAATAGTATAAAAACATTAGTGAAACTTCATGTTACATGATTAAGGATCTGAGTTTTAACATGTATGCATGTACCTGATAATGGCCCGGCCGAGCCGAAACATGTAGCATATTGGCACAACCTTAGGGTAAATGATGTAGTGTGCAAAATATATATATGGTGTGGTGTGTCAGACTGTGTTATCATTACTGACATTGAAATAACACACCGGGATGACCCCAGTTAAGATTATCCTATTTGCCTACTGTGATAAAACATAATATTAATACATTTTTAAAAATAACGATAATGAATTATCTTCTTGGCTGCATTTTGATGATGGTGGCATACTGCCTTCACTTCTCTCAACGAGTGCGGGCTTTATGAGGGAATAAATTCAGTTATGGTTTTTGAGATAATAAAGTGTACGATTTCAGTTAACTCCTGTATCGTTCTGAATATTTTTACGGTTCCATTTTCGTTTCTGTCCAGGAAGTTCCAGCACGAAGTGATTATGTTACTGTGTATACAGACATTCTGTTTAAACTAGCTAAATGGGGAACAAGTGGACACATGTTCTGTGATTTCTGCACTCGTTTAAATATGATGCATTATTCATACTCACTTGCGCTGTTGTATTTCCGTATATGCACTTTGGAATTTCTAAACTTAATTAACGTCAAAAACTGTTGCTTCATCAGCAGCTTACTTTTAGAATATCTCATCAAAACTTTCCATTTTAAACTCTCGCCTGTTTCCAAATCAGCGGAATACCTTCGTTGCTTTTGATTTAACACCATCTTAAATAAAATACAAATTCGGTCTAGTGTCTCATACATCAATTTTGATACCAGACGAATAACGTAATATTTTACATTTAAACAAACTTAGCTTTTGTCTATTTTCCACAAACACTAAATACTTCTTTTTTTAATGTTAGTGCTTTCAGTCATAGCAGTAATGCCAATGCATTTTGTTTAAAATTTAGATTCCCTCCGCTATGTACCTCCTGCCAGTTGCCAGATCTGAGGTGCAGTAGGTGAAAGATCCAGACCTGTACCCTTCTCATACACTGCTTTCTTCTCATATTTCACTTGGCTGTATGTGTCACAGGAAACGAATAAACATAAATTCGATATGAATAACGTCTTAGAAATATTTAAAAATTCTCGTAAATAGTCCGTTTGCAGGAGCAACAGTAATGGATACGTTTGTTTAAGTCGATAGTTCATATTAACAAAGTCGCTTAATTAATATTAAAATATTAAATATGACTAATACTGTAGTGTACATAAATTATTTAAACGCTACAACAACACACTTAAATTTGGCGTAATGCAAAATGACAAATATTACAGTGCCCTCCTAATTAGATTGAGTTCTGTTTCCTGCGAAGTTGTTGTGACATTGCGTCCAAATGGCCGGTGCTGAAACTTCTCACCTGTTCTTGCTCCGGTCGGACGGACCAACTTATTATTTCAGATAAGTATTTCCTTCGCAAAGTAATGTACGTGTCTAAACCAATACGTTATGGCCAGAACATGAGCAAGAATTCTTCGTTCGTTTCTTTGGACTCCCACCGTTTTCTCTAGCCTAAATATTTGGTTATGAAACACGATCTTGTAGAGAAATTTTCACAGCTCACAATTCAAAGTTCTGCTCTTAGTGTTATATTCCGAATTTAAGATCACGAAAAACATTTGAATGTCCGAAATAAGTCCGCTGTTTCTACCTGACGTACCTGGAAATCATTCTAAGAGAAGTTTAGGTTTCACTCTTTTATGAAGCGTATATTACTGAATTAAAATGTAGGCTACATTCTTATGAATTTGTAAAAGAAAGCCCCTCTTACTCCTATTTTGCCAATTATCGATCACAGTAAATACTTTTCACTACCCCTAGAGCTTTTGAATCTCTCCATGTAATGTTTTGAGATTAGTTAGTTCCGCAAGTGGCTCAGCGTGAAGCTAAAATCAAACTAACACACAAATTACCTGGTCTGTTTTGAATGCGCCCTTGAAGCACGTAATTTCTAATAACAGAATGTTGCTCACAGTTAGAGCGAAGTCTGCCCCTGTCTGGGAATGTTACTGTTTTCATTCGCTGGAATTCCCGTCGAAGGGTTCCCTCTATTGCCCCCTCCCCCGGGCCCCGTGCCCCCAGTGACGCGTTGTCGAGCCCCTCGTGTCTTCTCTACCTCGGCTAAGTCCATGTCGTCGTCTGGCTCCAGCGCCGGGTTGATACGCCCGTTCATTTCGTCCTTGCCGACCATTGTGGCCGCCCCGTACTGACGCATTGCACTCGTCATAACCGCCATCTGTTCTCCTCCTTCGGCCGGCTCGCCAACTCGTTCCACGTCCTCAGGAATGTTGACCACACACCGGAAGAAGTCATATCCTGGTGCCAGTTTTCCAGTCTCGAAGACCCACCTGTGAACAGAACGTGGAGATTATAATTCGCATAATGACAGTGATTGAAATTCGATGCCAGTATCATGAAGGAAAAAATTCCTTGATAAGCCAGTTAAGAATTTCAGCTCAATGTAAGCAATCAGAACACGAACTAGCGTTTTCAGAAGAGCCAGGTACAGGACCGTGCCCTAAACCACACGAACCCACCTCGCACCCTTAGCACCGTGTATCTTAACCTTTTAAAGCCTAGCGGTAACTTTACGTGCCACCAGGTTTAACATTAAAAAATTCTACGTGGTGCCCACATTGCGTTTATGTGTTTTGTACGGATCTCAGGGTTAATCTCGTATTCACTCCCCATTAGTGCTTTGGTCTCCCAGATGTTTCCCTTTAACCCTTTAAAGACGAAGCGTGTCTGTTTTATATAAGGACTCAGTGCGTACCGCGCTGTAAACACTCTCCACTTCGGTTATAAAAACCAGTCCCTTAATGTTTTATAAGGCAAAAGTTGCTGTTTGTTCTGAGATCCGTACAAAACACATAAACGCAATGTGGGCACCACGTAGAATTTTTTAATGTTAAACCTGGTCGTATGTAAAGTTACCGCTAGGCTTTAAAAGGTTAATATTCCCAATTGAAATTTTGAATACGTTATTTATCTCTTCGTCATTGATTCGATCACCTGTCACTTTGTGAAGAGCACAAGTTATTAAGCTGTCAATAGATAGAACAACACAGAAAGTTATATTACAAGTAATACAATTAACTCGCACTCACAAGACACGACAGCACTTGAGCCATATGCATTGTTAGCTGAAATACTTCGGCTACCTGGTTATAAGCATCTAAGGGTCTGACTTCCTCCTGAGACACCACTGCCAAAGTAAAAGTCATACTTCTGAGTAATCAAAGTGACGTACTTGGTGCCCCAAGAAACGCCGATGAGAGTAAGAAGAGACATGAGCATTGCCATTGTTCGGAAGGGGAAGAGTTGACGTTCGCCATCCCAACCTGGGTAGTGGATCAAGGGAGGCAACCCAAGCATCGGCTCCCCTCCGGTCATCCTGACGAAAAACGCCACGATGTAAGCGGCTAAACTGCCGTACGTGTTGCAGTGATGTTTGAAATGCACGACCATCAGCAGCTGCGGGAACAGGATCACGTACACCAGGTCCGAGCACATCGACCTGCGAACAAAGACACGTGCGTGTGCGTGTGTCAGGCGCTGAAGCAGGGCTGAGGCGATGCCCATAGTACGGCCAATAGCCAGGTCAAGTGAGCGTTACTCAGAAGCGATTATGACCGTAAAAGGGCGAAAAAGGGAAATAAATCGCTGTGGCCGATCCGGAGGTACTGTTTGGTTTTTGTTTTGTGCGGCTGCAGAAAAACATGAAAAGAAGGGACGGTGCACTGTTAAGGGGGTTCGAACGGGTACCTGCCGGCTTCAGTTAACGCTCTTTGTCATTAACCGAACTTGGTATGTAGCTAAGATGCAATTCTAAACTCTAGACGGTGCAGCATGTGAGGTTGGTGGGAAACAATATTGTATTAACCTGCGCGCTTCCTTCCATGGCAGGCTTCTTAGAACACAACTTTAATTTTTCAATTACTAGATCTGGCAGCGAGATTAATTATATGTTACGTCACAAACTGAATTTAGTGCTGAAATGAATGAAGAGGCAGAGGCCCATATGTGTGTATATACACACACACACACACACACATAAACATGCATGCATGCATGCATACATACATACATACATACATACATACATACATACATACATACATACACACACAAACACGTACATATACACACGCACACACACAAACACAACATACACATGCGCGCGCGCGCACACACACACACACACACATCGATACCTACCAAAGGCCGTAGATAGACGGGATAGTAAGAGCCATCACTGTTGCCAACACCCCAACAACTAAGATGGAAACCCTCATGACCCAGATTATCTCCATCTCAGAAGCCTGTAACGATAACGTACATCAAGTTGTGTCAGCGGAGACTGCAGATTTATGGGATACGGCGCCAGGTTTGTTAGTAAACAGGTGCAGACTTTTCCGAGGAACTTCCTGCGTCTGTCTTTACTATCGGGGAAGTTCAGAGGTCATTTATACCAAGTCCGAATTTATCGACCTTCGGACATGGGCTTCTTGGACAACCCAGACCCTGAAGATGGTGGCAACAGACTCAACCGAAATATCGGTAAATATTCAATAGCCCCTCTGTTACAACTTCAGATCTCGCATTCTATTCTTTAAAAGAAATTGTTGTTTCTAAGATTTGACTCGAAGTTCTTCATGCATTGGACACGTCAGAATTTGTCACTTTGGCATATTCGTTGATTCTATACAGAGAAGAGGGTTTTAAAGTTTAAAAACTCAGATCTGAAATGCACATTCCCTTACGATCTGCGCATGCGCGAAATTACGAAGTGTGTTACTGCTGATGATAATTAAACGAAGTTTATAAATTTGGGTCCGTATAAGTGTGCGTGTAATTAACAAATAACTGATATTACTGGCACAGCCGTTACTTTTTAAGATTTGGAACTTGGCTGTTTGGAGAATATTAAACAAAACAAAGCGAAAGCCATAGAATTCTTACGCTGCCTCTATCTTTCCCTTTCATTCTCCCTCCCTTCTGCGGACGCGACAGACTGCAATGTTTATATTTCCCTATCAAAGCATTTTCATATATGCCTCGAACAAAACACTTTACGAATCAGACTTGCATTTACACCTGCCACTCTATACTGCAACACTTTGTTTGGTTTATGTGAACAGGCAATACTAACTCTCTGACGGAAAATCAGCTTGTAGACATTTCTTGCGAACATGGAGCTAGCCGACAAGACGCTGGAATCCGCCGAAGACATGACTGCAGCAGAGACGGCGCCCAGACCAAAGAATGACACGGCGCTTGGCGTAAGGTACTGCAAGACCATCGGCAGAATCATGCTGGTCTCTTCGGTCGTCAGCGGGTACGCTCCTGTATAGCCCGTTTCGTTCCACGCTGAAACATGTTACGCTTGTTTAGAAACGCAGTACAAAATGAGACACTGGGGGACGTAATGTAATACATTATCTTCTCTTTAACCCTTTAAAGACGAAGCGTGTCTATTTTATATAAGGACTCAGTGCGTTCCGCGCTGTAAACATTCTCCACTTCGGTTATAAAAACCAATCTCTTAATGTTTTATAAGGCAAAAGTTGCTGTTTGTTCTGAGATCCGTACGAAACACATAAACGCAATGTGGGCACCACGTAGAATTTTTTAATCTTAAACCTGGTGGTAAGTAAAATTACCGCTAGGCTTTAAAAGGTTTAACGGGATTTGGGTAAACAAGAACGTACTGCGAGAATTATTTTGACACTGAACTTGGACTGGAGTTTAAACTCTGAGACACACGACTTGTGTTCCTTCTAGGTATACTTTAAGACGCGTTTAGTATCAGAGGACAGTATTATCTACGGAAGGATTAATAGTGAATGAGATAGTGGAAATATTTGGAAGGAATCGGTCTTGGCTTTTTGAGATGTTATAACCAGTCATTTTCCGGGAGAGGCTGAGTAATATCATAAAAAACATCAGAAGTGTCGGTCTGAATTAATAGCTGCCAATTGAGTGGCTACACAATACAGGTGTAGAGCGTTGATTGTACGTAAGTTGTGTCAATTTTTACTGGTTCTGGAGCGTTTCACTGAAATTATACTTACGGTAAACTGTGTTGTAGATAGATTTTTGTGCGTTTGTGTTATAGGATAGCTCAGAGCCGTTTAGACTTTACACATGCGCGAGATTATTTAATGATAAGCATTGCCAACCCTCTGATTGGACAGAGATTTATATATGTTCAATTTAACAGCTTTGTATGGAGTGTATACAGTATTTCATAGAGAAAGGAAAACAGTCGTTTATGTATCACTTATATATTGATATCTAGTTAGACTAGCTGACTTACACAGACTTTGAAATTTACTGCTGGAGATCATATCGTTTCCGTAACGTTTCTGTGCCCTCAGAAATTTCATCGTTGCCACCAAGAGAATGACTGAGTTGGGGTCAACACTACCGTTATTTCGCACAGAATACGTAAATCTCATCTGAAGAAAAATGTTCCAGAAAATGAAATATTTTTTATTCTAAGCGTAGTGTGTAATGTAAAGCAACGCAAGGCTTCCGCACGTCTGTATATATCATTTCTTTTCATACGGTTATTTATTGAAATATTTTAGCTGTGAATCTGAAATTTTATAAAAATAGTGACCCGTAAATATATGCGAACGTTTCCAAAACTTCCTTTTTGCTTTGAAATGCACAAAATGCATTTAGAGTTATTGTAAACCTTTGGTCTTATATCTTTAACTTTCTGGAAGTTTTTATATATGCTAGCATCAAATATCCACACAAAGCATATTAACACAGAGAAGCAATTATTAATTTCTAATTTATGCTGCCTGCTATAGGCCTATATCGCACCCCCACAAGAAAAGTGACACAGCTCTAGAATTTTCAGTTTTAAGATTATGTGATCATTTTGCAGAATTATTTTCTGCCAAATCACCACATAATCTGAAAATTCAAAATTTTAGAGCTGTGTCACTTTTCTTGCGGGCGCTGCGATATGTACATATATGTATATATGTACAGTATATGAACGTAAGACTTAAGTTCGTCACAGAACTTGTTACATTTTGACCTGTTAATTCCACGTGTCAATTTACAGTCCGGATAGTCAAATGTTTGTCTGACACACTTCCTATACAGAGTAGTCTGCAAATGGCGAAGTTCCATCGCCATTGGCTTTGGACTCTGTTTAAAACATGTCATTAGGAAAGGCCAGGAAAACCAGGAGGGGCTAAAAGCGAGTGTCATATACTGACTTCTTGGCTGGAACCATTATTATTAACCCTTTAAAGACGAAGCGTTATCTGTTTTATATAAGGACTCAGTGCGTACCGCGCTGTAAACACTCTCCACTTCGGTTATAAAAACCAGTCTCTTAATGTTTTATAAGGCGAAAGTTGATGTTTGTTCTGAGATCCGTACAAAACACATAAATGCAATGTGGGCACCACGTAGAATTTTTTAATGTTAAACCTGGTCGTATGTAAAGTTACCGCTAGGGTTTAGAAGGTTAAGGAAAAGACAAAAGCCCTTTTTGTCGCTGGTAAGGACAGTGGCTTAAAATTGAATTCCTTTAGGACTAAATATATGCCCAGGTTTCAAGAACAGAAGTTAGAAAAACCGAAAGATGAGGATATGTAATAAATCTTAACGTGTTCCGTGTCCGTGCGCTATATCGTACAAAAACACTAATCATCAACAAATGCACAAGGAGAGCTTTGACTGTGTACACAGTCAACAGCACATTCTCACTTAACTGTAAAGTGCAACCCCAGTGTAACGGTAATGAAAAGTTCTCCCTGAAGATGACCCAGCAGGGTCGAAACATGTAGGAGTATGTTACGATTGATAATAAAGCTCTCTTTGTACATTTGTTGGTGATTACTGGTTATGTATGTAATAAATCCTTTAAAAACGTGGAAGAGTTCAAGAATTTATAAGTCAGTACCAGATCAAAGTTGTGTGCATGGAAAAATTAAAAGCAGGTTAAATTTAGAAGACGCATTCTATCATTCTGTCCAGAAATTTTTGTGTTCTCAGTGGCTATCTAAAAACACTAAGACCAAAATACATAGTACTATAATTTTGTCTGTTCTATTGTGTGTGTGTGTTGGGGGGGGGCGGGGGGTGCCTTTCATGTTAGGCTCAGGATGTTCGAGAACACGGTACTAAGAAAGATATTTTCGCCTTACAGTGATGAAGTGAATGAACCTGTGCCTGGAGACAGGCGAGTAGCAGGTACCTTCCCGGTTTATACGCCTCACCAAATATTATTCCCCTTTTTCAAATCAAGGAGCGTGAGAGCGGTGGGGCGTGTGGGTCGTACAGGGGAGAAGAGAAATGCATACAGGCTTTGGTGGGGAAAACTGAGGGGTAGATGCCACTTTCAAGAACTAAGCTTTGATATGAAGATAATATTAAAAATTTATCTTAAAAATTGATTGGATTTTTGGACTGGATACGTAGCACAAAGACATGTGTCAGGCTGTTGTGAACACGGCGATGAACCTTCGGGTTCTATTAAGTGCAGGGTATTCCGTGAACAGCTGACGACTTCTTAGCTTCTCAGAAAGGACTGTGGTCCATGCAGTTACTTAGCTCGTTAGTTGGTTGGTTTGTTACGCTTGTTGGTTGGTAGGTAGGTAGGTAGGAAATAAATAGGTAGGTAGGTGGGTAGTTGTAACCTTACCGTTAACCTCAGTGTGATTTTGGGTCATATTCCTTTATTCTGCCTATAAAAGGTTAGTTGTGTAGCATAAAATGACAACATTTTTGCACAATTAATATTCAAGTATGGGGTCGTGTAAAGCCAAGTTTTTATACCCCATAAAATTGCCTACTATAACTTCTTAAATTTTGAAGGAACTTGGTGCGAGGAAAGTAAGCATATATATATATATATATATATATATTACATAACTAGTTCTTCTACCTTACACAGAAACATGCGTGGGGTCAGTGAAATGAAACATTACAGTGTAAATTTCTATTAACACTTTTGTTAACGTCCCGCAGTTTACGAAATAAAATTTGCATAAACATGCACAGTATTTGTTTTTAATCATCTGAGTAAGCATTGCTGTATTTGACAAACATTCCCTGCGACTTTGACCTTCAAATAATATGATCTCTGCCTGTGCAAAGTTATCTGGGACTAGACCTTACAGGGCCGCACGTTGAAACGTACGTGTAGCTTTTGCAATCGCACCAATGAGGACAGGCGGAATGGCCATGATGATACAGCCGAAGGCCGCAACGTATGACAGAATTTGTGCTCTGCCTGCAGTTTTGCTGGACAGTACTCTCTGGAAATACACCTGTAACAACAGATACAGAACGTGTGGCACACTGCTAGTCTGACCGATGCGTTGCCATGTCATACGTATTAATTTTATCATTTTATAAAATTTTACATACAGATAACACATGGGTTTGTTTTATGAAGTAAGTTCCTTGGTGTCATAATTTTCCATTAGTTAATTGCATCATGCTGCAAGTGGTGTGTAGGTGTAACGTCTGCAGGTGGTATGATCATGCCGGAATATGAAGGCTGTATTTCAGTCTGAAGTTTTCACTAAATTATATTTTATTTAGACTGACGCGTGTAATATTGTTAGTAATAATACAACATGAGAAGAAATATGTAATACAATTCCCCAGTTTTGTAGTCAATGTTCATTGTTTTTAGAAATCTTAGACTGTTATTGAACGAAAGTTTAATCACCATTAACCACACAATCTGTAAACGGAACTCCAGTTTCAAACCAATTCACGTCCTCGGACCTCATTTTGTTTAAGACAGTTAAAGCGCGGTAAATTAAATTTGAGTTTGTTCATTACTTGTCTAGATTTTTATTGGTTGGTTTACGTTTGATGGTCTTTGTCTAAAATCTCATTAAAATTGAAGTTTAATTTCGTCCTAATCTCTTTTAGTACAAGATAATAAAGCGCTTAAAATTTGTTTTGTAATTTTTAACAAAGTAGTCAGTGGCAGTTAATTGTATGTACCTCTGCGTATTAATAGAATTGTGACTAGCCAAAAACAACGAAAACCAATTAGGTCCACTTAGCGGAATTTTTTTATTTTATATTTAGGCGTACGTCTGCAAATTTGTGCTGTCTGTGTCACTTTGAGACAACCTGAACTTTTAAATGCCAATATTGTGTTTATTATTTTCCCAGTATATCAGCAAATAATAGCTTACCTTACGTATCAAATGCATATGTCTACCTTCAGAAAGATGTGGGCAACATAAATCAATGGCATGACTTCTCATGTGGACCGTGGCTGCATATCGTGACATGTACGTCAGAAACCTATGCTGTAGGCTCAGGTGTTGAGGTGATAATGTTACAGAATTGAGACTGTGAAATGTTAGACATTTATTGGTGTCCATTTCAACTTGGCTGAATGTCAGCAGTGCAACGTACCTACTGGACTCTCTACGTGTTGTTTGTAAACAGAAGCAAAGGGAGTGATAAGCAGAGAAGCGTAAATGTATATTTAAATTTGTTTTACATATCTGTTAAAGGATATGGTTTTAGTTTTTAGTTTGCTACTGTCTTCAGATTACTTTACCTAAATATTAGATTGAGATTTTTCAGTAATGTTTTGTTATTTTAATTTTCACTTTTTAATGTACATGAAAATTTAATACAGTGAAATTTGTCTTAAAAACGTAGTAAAAGATATTAAATTGAGAAGGATCGCGTGGTTATGGCATTTAGGTAGAACGGAGGAACATCGGCTAACTAAGAAAATTACGGGACGGAAACCCATAGCTTTTAGACCGACAGGAACACCCAAAATGAGGTGGGAGTATGGCGTAAAGCACGATTTAAAAGTTATGAAAACCTGTCATATCTGTGACTGGTAAAAGCAAGCTAAGAGTAAAATTGAACGGAAACGGATCCTTGAGCAGGCAAAAACTGACAACAATTTTAGGGCCGAAGAATAAGAAAAAGTAGAAGAAACTTGTCTTAAACGGAACCTGGGCAAAGCGGAAACGTGTCTTTATTTATAAAGTTTATAGTCCGGATTATCCGGAGTCCCGATGACCCCTACATTACGTGTCTGTAATAAACGGAACCTTCCAGCAATGGAGAAAAATTTCGGTCGCTTATGATTCCGTTACAGACAGGCTCCACCCTACTAAAATTTACAAGAATATTTTGAAGTAATGGAAGGCCACACTTGAAATTTATTTTTAAACGTGTAGCTTGGATACGAATTTAATACACCCAGTAAAGGAACCGTGTGATTCATAAACTCCTTTGGCTTATTCATACATTATTTCTCTTGATAGCTTTTAACTTACTTGCCATGGAATTCCTCCAAAGACAAGGAGGAGTCCATAGTCGATGTAGAAGTAGTATTCCGAGGGCTCCACTCTGCCGATCCAATCAACAACTTCCGGAGACAGAGAACCAACGTGCTCGTTGTACATTGCAAACGGAATACACATCCACTGCAAGAAATTGGCTGTTTGATTCAAACGATAGTTCTGCATATTTCTATTCTGCATTGGAATAATCACACGCAGGCATGCGTAACATAAGTGTAAATAAAAAATACTGGTTTGTTTTCAGTGTACGATATATTTTAACCCATTGAGTGCTGGAAAACAGCAGCAGTTTATTGTCGACACTCCTACAATTATATATTTGTATTTTCTCCTCTGTCACTTCTGTTCTTAATATAGTTACTGGTGATTACAGGTTGTGAGGATGTAAGCTACATGTTAAGGGGTCTGCAACGCATAAAAACCTATACAATATGTGTAAAAACAAACATAATTGAGTAAGCATTCAGTCATAATTTATGAATCTAAGCAAAGGTTAATTGAAACCTTCTGTAAACTCAAAGATGAGGTACAAAAAGTTGCCTTAATAGTAAATAACAATAAATTTGTATATTGTACCAGGAAGACAATCCAAGCGACCTGTATAGATACAGGGGAGGGACAGTTTGAACAAGTAAATTCATTTAAATACCTGGAAGAAATGGTAAATACCGACAACACTATTGAGGAAGAAATCAAAGAAAGAATTGTAGCAGGTAATAGAGCATTCTATGTTCATAAGAAATTATTTACATCGAAATTAATATCCCGAAACGTCAAATTACAACACTACAACACGTTAATTCGCCCAACAGTAACCTACGCCTGCGAAACATGGATCTTTAAGGAAAATCTGATAAAAAAACTGATGATCTTCGAAAGAAAGATAATGAGGAAAATTTTTGGTACTACAAGATCAGATGATGGCAACTGGAGGATTAAAAGTAATGAAGAAATTAATGAGGTAATTAAAGGACAAAACATAATTGGGTTTATTAAAATGCGAAGATTAAGTTGGCTAGGCCATCTCGAACGAATGGCCGATGATAATAGTGTTAAAAAGCTCAATAGATGGAAATCCATGTCGAAAAGACCAATTGGAAGACCTAAGACACGTTGGGAAGATGACGTTTTGGGAGATATAAAAAGCATGAAAATATATGACTGGAGGAATGTAGTGCAGCATAGAGACAGATGGAAGGAAGTAGTTGAGCAAGCCAGAACCTTGTATACGTTGTAGCGCTTTGTAAGAAGAAGAAGAAGGAGGAGGAGGAGAAGGGGAAGGATAAGGAGGAGGAGGAGAAGGAGGAGGAGGAGAAGAATGAGAATAAGAAGGAGGAGGAGAAGAAGAAGAAGAAGAAGAAGAAGAAGAAAAGAAGAAGAAGAAGAAGAAGCTGTATAGAAGTGGAAGTGATATTTCAGGGTCTGACAGCTGTAACTAAGATGAATACTGTTTTCTGGGACGTGACACTGTACGTACGTACGTACGTACGGTACAAACTGACATAATGTACGTGCGGTACAAACTGACATAATGT
>BLKM01009920.1:0-26949 GCA_013340265.1 Coptotermes formosanus | reverse complement strand
AGAGAAAGAGCAAGGTGAGTCTGCTTCATGTTGAGAAGACATCATCCAGTTATGTTGTTTATCCATTCCCTTGGTCCACCAGGCAACAGTTGTCAGTCAGAGTCAAGTAAGTGGCTGTTCTGCAGTACATGCTTGTCTTGACTTGTCTTCAGGAGGTAGCTGACTCAATCTCTACAAGGGAATCCCGAAATAGTACACACTCCCTTCCTGCCTGAATTATCTTTCCATTTCATCCAGCACTGTCTAACTGCTGCAGATGAAACAGCAGAAAAATGAAATGACAGATTCCAGCATTTGCTGATCAAATTGTACAATTTGTTTAATAGAATATGGAAGGGCGGGCACCACAGTGACCCGTGCACTTCGACTTTTATTGATCTTTTGTGCAGTTGGTTAACACAACATAACTATATGTTTTTTTTTCGGTTGGCTCTATTTTACTGAGAAACTGAAAGTGTGGATGTAAGAGGACAGATGAATTTAAATTAACCATTCTCTTGTTGCCTCTGCATTGTTTTGCAAGTGAATTAAACTTCTACCTCAACAGAGTTCCTTCTTTGTTTGTAATGCAGTCAAAAGCAGTTCAGCAGATCCACAGTGAGACACAGTGCATGGTGCGAGAGTCACGTCTGTCCCTGCCATACCACAAACCACGCCAGCGTAGCCTTACAGAATTTCTACAGCGTCACCATGCTTCAGTGGCAAGTGTTGTATCACTCAAGATGTCAGCGAATGATCTTGGTGAACTGTGGTGAGTGTTGCGTTATTGCTGCTACAGTGAATGTTGAGTATGGTACCTGTTGTGCTCGCAGTCATAGCATGAGCACTGTTTCTGGTTACTGCTGTGACAAAGCTGATATATTGAGTGCTGTGTGTGATGAGTGCTGTGTTAACACTACTGGAGATTGTGCTGAGTCTGGCAAATGTACTAGTGTTGCTAGAATGATCATCAAATGCGGAGATCATTGTGTTGACACTGCTGGACTATGTTCCGAGTCTCTTGAGGGTTGCACTGGCACTGCTAGAATAGTAGCTGAGTCTGATGAGTGTTTCTAATACTGTTTGTGAGTGTTGTGCTGGCACTGTGTGAATGAGTTAATTTGGGGTGCTATACTTAGTGACCCAGTTTACATGTGTTGTAGGAAAGAGCTGGCACAGAGAGAGAAAGATGCAGAGCGGTTCTACAAGTCTGATTCGGACGACGACTGTAGTCATGATGCTGTGGTAGAGAGCAGTGTACATGGTGCTGTTAGTGGCTTAGTTGTTGCAAGCCATGTTACTACTGGCATTTGCAGCAGTGACACTGCTCCTTCAGATAAGTGCAACAGTAATGCTGTTGTTCCAAGTTTACCCAACATTTGCTGTAGTGACATAAGTACCACTGACACTAGTGGAGCTTCAGCAGCTGGTATCGTTGCTAGTAACCATGATGTAACAAGTCATATCAGCAGTAGTGGTGCTGATATACTTAGTGGATGCATCCCAGAAACTGGTGTTGGTATGAGTGCAGTGGGGAATCTTGGCAGCAGACAGTTGGCAGTTAGTAACCATGAGGCCACTGAATGCTCTGAAGAAATTGGTGCTGCTGTCAGTGCTGCCAGGAGGAATGTTGCTGACAGACAGGTGGCCGTTGGTAACCATGAGGCCACTGAGAGCTCTGAAGAAACTGGTGCTTTTGTCAGTGTTGCCACCAATGTTGCTGGCAGACAGGTGGCCGTTGGTAACCATGGGACCACTGAATGCTCTGACGAAATTGGTATTGCTGTCAGTGTTGCCACAGGTGTTACTGGCAGACAAGTGGCAGTTAGTAACCATGAGACCACTGAATGTTCTAAAGCAACTGGTGCTGCTGTCAGTGTTGCCAATAATCTCACCAGCAGACAGGCAGCAGATAATGATCATGATGAAATATCAAGACAGAGTCTGATGGCAGGAGACAGTTGTGACTTCCGACTGCATTATAGCGAGTCACAGAGCATCGATGTGGGGGCTTCTGAAGTAATAATCTGCTGTGCTCTGCATGATGACAAAAGCAGTGCTATTGACATCTGTCTGGAAGTCGCAAATACAGAGGACTTTGCTCTTCACTACTCAGAGACACAGAATTCTGAGCATTTATTGCCAGATGGTGAAGAATCGCAGAAGCAACAGAAAACTACGTGCCAGCAGAGTTTGCTGCTGTCATCAGCAGATGATAACAGTGCAGAAGGAGTGCTGCCAACTCTGGTTCAGAGAAGTCACCCTCTACAGGCGGACGTCATGTCCCTGAAGCCACGGCTTAGTGCTTCTCCCAATGGGATAGTTGAACTGGACAGTGAAGAGCTGGGCCCAGCAGGAGTGCTGAAGCTGATGCAGCGCTTCATGAAACATTCTGCAATGAAGCAGCTGAAGGAGAAGAAGTGTGCCATTGAAGTTGGGTATGTCTATCAGTCTTTGTATCTGTCCACCAGACACGCTGTCCCAAGCATCTAACACCCCCACACCACTGCTTGTTTGAATTAAAATGTAATGTTTGTAATACTCTGTCACAGGCTGTTGTGAAGTTTCTTGTCACCAACCATCATTAAATCATCTTTCTGAGATGTGCCTATTATATTGAAAGTATGTTTTATAACTCAACAAACAAGCAATTTTAGAGCAGGCATCAAGTTGCAGTTCAGATTTGACAGGACAGCAGAATAATATAATTTGATGGAGCTGAGGTATTTAACTTAATATTTTTTGGCTGGGTAGATTGTGAGTGTTGCCTCTGTTTGCTGCAGAGTTGTGAGTGCTGAGAAAGATGCAGATGGAATTGGAGAGGTGTGCAGAGATACAGTGAAGGTTATAGTGGGAGCAGAGGAACCTCAGCATGAACCTGAAATGGCCAAGCCTGGGGCAAGACTCCAGCAACTTAAGGAAGAGCTCCAGCAGCAGATAGCACAGCACAGGTCTGAGGAGTGGAGCAGACATTTCCAGGAGCAACGGTCGGACAACAAGGAGGAAGGTGAGTGGACAACACTGTGCATTTCTTTTGTGAAATGTGGTGTATGCTTTGTTTGTGCCAAACTTCAAACTGTGATATGGAACTGTGATATGCCTCAGACCTTGAAAATTTGTGCCGTGAGGCCTAGGGCTACCCTGCAAATTGTTCCTGTCTTGAGCCAGATTGGTCCAGTCCATGTCCTTGCATCGTACTTCTTTAAGATAAGTTTTAATATTTTCCTCTGTTCTGCATGCAGGTCTTTCACATGGCATCTTTCCTTCACATTTCTCCACCAAATCTCTATACGAATTTTAATCTCCTCCAGGTGTGCTGCATGGCTCACGCATCTCCTTCTCTGTTTTATCATCTAAATAATGTTTGATGGAGAGTGCAAATTATGAAGCTCTTCATAATGCAGTTTTTTCCACTTCCTGTTAGGCCTATATATCTTCATCATAACCCTGTTCTTGAGTGCCCTGAGCAGATACCCCTCCCATAATATGAGTGATGAAGTTTCACACTGGCATAAGACACTGGGAAATGTTATAATGTTTTGCATTTTAATAATCATATTTGTAGGTAGTAAACTTAAAGAATCATAGCAGGTATCTCCTGAATTAAATCTACTTGTAATTTCTTTATGCATGGAATTTTGAATTGGTATTGTCTTTCCCAAATATTTGAACTTTGCCACACTTTCAAAGGACTTATTAGCTATCTGTTTCACTAATATTACTGTCTATGATATATGGAATACTTTGCCATACACACAACAAACACCATCACAGGGCAATGCCACCAAACCTGTCTGTAGATGTTTGTACACATACCCCATAAGATCTACTTTCACACATGCTAGCAATTAGCTACATGAGGAGCGTCCAAGTGAAACTACAGACTGGAATACACACATGAACATTTGGACAAGTAATGCAAAATAAGGTGGCATCTCTAGGTTTTAATTTTGTGTTTATTTTAACAGCCATTTTTAATAATTTGTGTGCACATTGTCAAGATCCTGTGAGTTTAACTTTTAGTGTGTGATTTTAACATATGGACGCTTATGTGGACCTATACACCAATGAAGGACCCCTGATAATGATGATTTTCTCGTCGAAACATATGTAGGAGTTTGTATAGTTTTAATATAAACTGTTCCAGTATTGTGCGTTAGTTGGTGTTTGTTAGTTCATTATGAAAATGCACAGTGTGAATAATATGAAGTCCATCTCACAGTGTCGCCTATGAATAATAATTATGGAGAATGAGATGTGAATAATATGAAGTCCATCTCACAGTGTCCTGTGTGAAGCAGCTGTACGTTTTTCTTCTTCTGATAATTTTCTAAACAGTAGTGTCAAAAGTAACTGAACACAGCAGTATAATTTATTATTTCTTTGAAATACTTGAGCCCCATGATTTTGCGCCCACTCACTGCATACCAGACTCCAACTTTAAGGCCACACAGAGGAACTGCACGTACACAAATAACAGTTGTTCTGGCTGCTTACATATTCCATTGAATGTAAACCATATTGTCCTGTAAATGGATACTTTTTTCAATGATTACATTTTTCATGCACACTGTCCATCAGCTGTGTATGGCTCAGAACACATAACTGAGTGCCCTTTTCATGTTCCACCACCTTTAAGATAAGACAAATTTTTATGTTGCTTCCTTCTGTCTCGTTCTCCAGTACAAAACTTATATATTGTCCTCCATTTCCTTTATTTTCCTTATTGTATCTTATTGTACAGTTCCCAGTGTCTCACTTTCCATTCTGTCACTGCCTGTTGGATTTGTCTGTGTCCTTAACCACCTTCTTTATAATGTTGCGCAGCTGATGCAGGTTGGGTTTGTAAAGTCTATTTGTTTTTTCATTCCAGAAATTTCCTGCCTGTAGAGTCTAACGGCTACTTAGCCATTTTACCCTCTTTTGATTTTCAGCATACAAAGATGCTTGTCAATTTTTACTTGCTCAGCTTGTGGTCTTGCGTTCATCTCTACTTTTCCAATCTCAAGTAAAATCAAAATCACTGGTCCAAAAACAATGAGCATGCTTTTCCTGATCTTTCTGTGTCACAGTGCACTTCTTGCATTTCACCACAATTCTACCAGTTCTGGACTGACACCCAGACTTGCACTGTAACAACATGGACCTGTCTGTCCTCCAGTGTGACTGAAACACAACTCTGTCAGTACATACTGTATTGTCATTGTAAAGCATCATTTGTGCTAAATTCATAACACTTGTTACTGCTAAAACAGTAGGATTGGTTGCAATGAATTGTGATCCATTTTTGCAAGATCCTGGGTTCAAGTTTACCAGCTGTCTTTATAGAGGTTTTTCATTGTTTTATCGTGTTCCTTTGGGGCTAGCTGTGATACAATTGTAACATAGCCTACAGCTGCTTTATAGCTGGGATACTACCATAACATAGTCAAAAGCCACGTTATAATTAATTGGGATACTATCGTAACATAACCTACAGTTGTGTCGTACCGGGGATACTACTGTAACATAACCTACAGCTGCTTCATAGTTGGGATACTATCATAACATAGTCAACAGTTGCTTTATAATTGGGTTACATTCGTAACATAGCCTAAAGCTGCTTCATAGCTGGAATACTACCATAACATAGCCTACAGCTGCTTCATAGCTGGGATACTGTGTTAACGTAGGCTACAGCTGCTTCTTTCTGCTTTCTTTGTGAGGTACTGTACACAGTTGTGCTGTGTAATCCAAGAATCAATTACTTCATAATTTCTGGTCCTGACACATTGATGTTTCACTGGTAAGGGGTGTCAGTGCTACAATGTTTAGAGGTAAATGTAAATTTAAATTGGGTATGGGGCATGGAAATAAACATCCATGCATTTTAGATTGTATATGGGCTAGGGTGATGAAGGTTTGTGTGTGTTAGACTCTGCACTAGATGAATTGAATGTTCGGTTTTATATTTTGGGCTCTACCTGTATTACCTACTGGTCCAGTCATAGTTGCATAAAGAAACTGCCTGCTCCTGCCAAGAATTGAACCTTGGTAATCCAGCCCATAGCAGCAGTAATGTAGAGTGTATAATGGACTGAAAAAGGTATGGGGTGTGCAAGTGTACAGCTCTGACACAAACCACCTAATTTCAGAACAGTTATCAGAATGTGGGGGTCTGCTGGATGAGTTGGAGGCAGAGATGACAGATGCAGAGACGCAGAGTGAGGAGGAAGATGAAGCAGAAGAAGAAGAAGAAGTGGAAGACATTGCTCTGGTGGAGAAGAAAAGGGTGAAGAGTGCATTCTTGGATGATGAGGCAGAAGTGTCTGATGATGGTGAGGCATCTGACGACGAGGATGAAGCAGGAGAGGATATGTCACATGGTGAGCCTCAGGCAGCTGGTATGATGCTGAAGAGCACATTTGAAGGGGATGAGGCAGATGTATCTGATGCTGATGAAGGGTCTGATGATGAGGATGAAGCAGTAAAGGATATATCATGTGGTGAGTCTCAAGCAGTTAGTGCAATGGTGAACAGCACATTTGAAAATAATGAAGTAGATGTGCCTGCTAATGACAGAGAAGAAATCAAGACATCACCTGCTAGTGAGCAGGGAATTCCTCACAACAGCACTGTTTGGAAGACGGATGCGTCAATGGCCAGTACACAGCAATTGTCTGGTAATTACTTTATTATTTTCACTAGCAAAAGTACTTTCTTCAGATGTGCTTTGTTTAAGTTAAGCTGCACTGAAATAATTAAATCGCGTAGGTGATTTATTATGAGCGTGTACTGAGTATACGCAATGAAACCCGCTTTTACGCCCTTAGATGTTAGAATAATTTAAGACAAAAATTTTGTCATAAAATTAACACACAAAAGAGTCCCAATTAACCGAGACTCATTTAACCAAGGTTCCACATTATCCGAGATGAACTGTCAAGAAGTTTTATATACTTTGTCATAAAAGACAAGAGTACATAGTTCAGTACAAAGCAGGAACTCAGTGATGACTCATGTCCACTGAGTACCTGGAATGCTGTGGTGCCAATAGAACCTTACTCCTGCACTACTCCCGAACAGGTACTAATGATTGTAAGTGTACATTTTTCTTGTCTATAACTTTCAATTTTTATACATAGTACTTTTTTTTAATTTTTGTAATTTTAGGTATAACATGAAAATAGAGTGTACATCATCATGTTAATGTATTCAAATCCAATTTATTTAATAATAATTTACCAAACCTTCCATTTTTTCCAAGTTTTTGATGATCCGATGTTCCCTTGGTCAACATTACCTCAGATAATTGGTACTGTACAGGCCATTTTGTCCTTTTAACGTGTTTCTTCATAAAGAGAATTCCTACCACAAAAAGTTCACAATGCAACAAATTTTGACACTTCTAACATTAAGGGGCCAACACTAATTAGAAGGTAAGTGTTGTTATTGCTGTAGTGAAATAAATTCAGTCCGGAAACTGTTTGATCGCCATCATATGTTTTCTGATTTTTCAGTGCAGTGACTGGTATGTGCTGTATGTACAGACCTCATATCTTGATTCTGTCTAGAAGTTCCCTTACAAGGCATGACTGGCTGACTAAATCTGTTCTTGTTGTGCACTGTCAGCATTTCTTTCATGTAGGATTCACCATTCCACCTAAAATGCAGTTAAGTTGCAGATAATGAGATCTGTTACAAAGATGCTTTGGGTGATCTACTACATTTTTACAGGTGTAAGGCCTGCATCACCCATGTGATCAGTTCAGCAACTGCCTTACATGTTGAATAAGTAGTGTGAAATTCAGACCTTTTTTGTGACTATCTTGATACAAGTTGAACCACACAAGGCATTCTTTCTGCTATATTTGCATATTCCCGACTGTAATGCTGCTAACATCACACTCTACACTACTTACAATAGAAGGAGTCTGAAGACGAGTATTTGTTTTGTGTGAGCTGTGCATTAGGCAGCAGGAAACAGAAAAGTTAGTTTCTAATGTGTTAAGTTAAAACCAAAGTTGCAAGATTTGATGTTCTTGGAGTAGACTTGAATCCTGACCTTAAACTTGCATGAGTCTGTTGGTTCTTTCTTCAGTCGTTTTGTTAGTTGTAAAATGTTGCCCCTTTGTGTAGATATGTAACCATTATAAATATGTATTCTGTAAGAGAAGAAACTGGTGCTGAAGGTAAATATCTGCTGTTGCAAATCTAATCCTACTGCATTTTGTTATAAATTTTTCTCTTGTATGGCATTAGATAGTGAAAATTTTTTGAAATGAAAGTTGTAGATCTTAGGTATACATGTGATGAGCTGTTTTTGTGGGAGTTAAAATCTGATTTGATTGACATATAAACTGCTAGTTACGACTGCTCATTCACAAGATCAGTACCATCCAAATCCATTTAGTAGTTTTGTAGAAAGTACACAGGGAAGGCACTAGTAATATTTTCCTTTGATTTAAGCAGCAGTCCCTTTAGAGTTTGTACTCTCAGGCTAACAACCATTACTGTTTACTTGATCAAATTGCTAAGCTTTCCAATCCTGCTTCCTTCAGGAGACCTGGAGGTCACACCAACTGCCTCATCAAGGAAGTCAAAGCTAGAGAGAGCCAAAACATTTGACTTGTTTGCTGCAACTCAAGAGGATGGTGGTGGTGAGTATGTTGCTGTGAGATCTTCACTTCACTTAGTCCAACCTGTTCTACTGGTAGGTGTAGTGGGTTTACAAAGTGGTTGTGATATCTTTCATCAGTAAAATAATGGTGAAAGGAGTAAGGTTCACGGGCAGGGCATAGATCATTAGTGGCAACAGTTGGGTTCTCAATGAGAAAAATAAAGTTGTTTGCAGTTTTTTAGGGGGGTAGGAGTGGGTGGGGATGGGGGATTAGGAATTGTTGGAAATTGCAGTGGTGCTTGATTTTGGCATATTGGATATCTGCTGGAAGGTGTAGCATTGTAGTTGAAAAGAAATGTGCTTGGTTCAATCCCAAGTTTGGTGATCCAAACCATTTTGTGCAAACAGAAGAGTTTGATCTAAATAATTTTTCACCATGCAGGAGTAACCCAAATTCTCTTGCCTCATTTTTAGCTGCGGCATCATGGCTGTCTGTCCCCTGCTATCTACATGTCGGTTGTCGTCTTAGTTCTTTCTCAATACACTAACATGCCAGCAATGAACTTGTGAGGTGAGACCAAGAATGCCACTGTTCTCAAGGTTCCATCTGTGTAGCGACCAGGCAGTTTACATAACTGAATTCTGTTTTTGTGAAGCATTATGGGTAAATGCGTATACTTTGACCTGACGGTAGATTTATATCTACCTCACTATTTTACATTTCACTTTGTTTTATATTAGAGGTTACAACAGTAGCAATACAACATATTTTATGGAGTATATCTCATTTTTTACTGCTGTGTTTATGGTGTAAATAAATTTCAGAAAAGAGAAATCAACAACTAGACCATCAATCAGAAGTGTATTTTTTCAGACAGTATCTTTTGTTGTCCTAACTATGCTAAACGTTTTGGCTTTTTCATAAAGCCATTATCAGACACAAACACAAAAATATCAACTTGTATAAAAAACCATTGCCAATTAAAGACTGAGGCCTCACTCATATGGTTATTCTTACAGTTAGTTATTTAAGTATTGGCTGAAGCTGGGTTAATATTTGAAATTTTCAATTACATATTAACATACTGTAGTATTTGTAGTATTTACGTATACAGGATGTATCTAAAATGCTTGGACAAAATGCAGGAATGAGTTCCCCTGACCAAACAAGGAAAGAAAGTACATAACCAGCATTCCTTTCATTCTCAGAACCCTTGTTTACTGAACTTTCAGTATAAATCCATTACTTACCCCTGTCGTGCAGACAACTGTACACGGCTGAAAAGGGCCCAACCTCATTACTACTGAGAAATTTTACATATACACGGAAATGAAGAAAGACAATTGGTTAGACAATAAACATATTGTCTTTCTGAGAGCAGTCTTTGACGTTACTTTGCAGAACAAACACAACCAGACTGGCATAGCAACCTGCCATCTATGCCTCCAGTATTTTATTGACATTCAGTCAGCTCTCCATGAAACAGACAAACATTTGCAGCTTATTTCCTTTGATTCAAACATACAAGTCTGTATAATGGTTTCAGTCCGTTTAGGAGAGTTTTGCTGTATCGCTCGTGATTCCAGTGCAAGTATCCACCAAAGAGGAGCTTACACCTGAAGTCCTATATATACAGGGTGATTGATGACTTGTGGACATTACTGCAGGAGGTGATTTCCTAGGTCTTTGTGATCAAAAAATTTCATATAAACATGTGTCCGATTTTGGACGGTTAGGGAGTTATGACCACTTGAAACTTAAAATAGAGGGTAACAATTATTGACAATAAATGGAACAAAATAATAAACCAGCATAATATGTGATACATTTAAAGTATAAATGTAACATTAACTTCGTGAAATTACCTTTAATTTGCATTGATCTGTGCTTAAAGCTAGTTTTTGAAAATGCCACCGCCAGCCGCAGCACAGGCTGCCGCTCTGTTGTGAGTTCTTTCATCCACCCCCATGCACAATAATCCAGTAGGCTTAAGTCTGGAGACCTGGCTGGCCAAGAATGGGGACCACCACGTCCGATCCATCACCCAGGGAAACGATAGTTCCGGAAATTTCTAACTTCACGTGAAAAATGAGGAGGAGCTCCATCATGTTGGAAGTACATACGACCTTGTTTATTCAAAGGCACGTCCTCCAAAAACTGGGGCAATTTCTCTTGCAGAAATGGAAGGTAAGCCTCTCCTGTAAGCTGACCTTCCAAGATGAAAGGACCAATCAGCTGATCATCCAGAGCTGCACACCACAGATTGACACTAAAATGTAGTTTGTAGTTGCTTTCCACAGTGGCGTGGGGATTCTCGTCTGCCCATACATGACAGTTGTGTGTATTATTGAGACCATCATGATTGAATTGCGCTTTGTCAGTAAACAGGATGTAACAATGCAACCGGTGAGTACATCACCCGCCAGTTGGTTCCGTAACACGCGGTTCACACAAGGGCGTGTACGGGAATTAAAAAATGCCCATAACTCTGTAACTGTCCAAAATCAGACACATATTTGTATGAACTTTTTGATCACAAAGACCTAGGAAATCATCTCCTGCAGTAATGTCCACAAGTCATGAATCATCTTGTATAGTATATTATTTTACTATAATTGAATGTATTAATTTTGAACCCAGTTTCAACCAGTATATAAGAAAGCAACCTGTGTAACTGGAAGAATTAGACCTCGGTCCTCAATAAGCAATGGTTTTTCGTATAAAGTGCCTATGCCATGTATGTTTTTATGCTTGTGCCTGGTGATGGCTTTATGAAAAAGTCAAAACATGTATCATAGTTTGGATAACAAAAGACACTCTCTGAAAAAATATAGTTGGTTGACAGTCCAGCTGTTTGTCTATTTATGCACACAATAGTATGTCTGACCCCAAGATGAAATCCCAGGAAAGCTAAGGCCCCACAGATGTTAAGTCTGATCAATGTGTCATGAGATTCGATAAAGTTATTTTGACATCACCATTGTTTAACTTCTGTTAGTGCAGCAAAGTGCCAGGCTGTTCAATGTGAAGCTGGTGTTAAACTGTTTCAACAGATTCAGATCTGGAGATGATCCCACCATACCAGCCTCCTGGTGCAGTGAGGAAACACATCACACCAACTGAAGATCGCAAGAGACATATCCTGGATCTCATCTCTCCCATTTCGAACCTGACGTCCCTCAGGGACTCACCTTCCACACAGGTGTGTTTAGTTATCTGCTGTGTGAAAGTGTTCACGTTTTGTCCTTTGTGTACTTAAATTTAATATCTGTTTTCAGTCTCAGTTGTCATCTCCACTGACTAGTCTCATGTGCAGTGGCACACCAGCTGGTGTGCCCAAGAAACTCTTCACAGAGCCTGAACCATCAAATCCACAAGACAATATGGATGAACTGCTGGGGCTCTGTTCGGGTCGGTTCACAGGTAGGTGAGTGAATTGTGAGAACACTGCTGATGTTGATGAAGTGTTTGTACTGCAGGACTGGGGGTGACTAATTGGTACACTGAAATAGTTTCCAGATGAACTGTGAAATGCCACTGCTGCTGCTAGCATGAAATTTCCTGAAAGATGTAGATACAACAGGGCCTTGGAATAATGCAACATGTGATTGCTGAGTGATGTCTTGTTAAGTAAAGTGTGTGTTGTTCCATTTGTGATTTTTGCATGCCTTGAAAACAACGGGCTTGCAGGAGCAGCATTTGCTTTGAAATTTTGCTTGAAACTGAGGACAAATACCACGGAAACTTTTGAAATGTTGAAAGTAGCGTTGGGAGAGCAGAGAATGGGAAGAACGTAAGTTTTTGAATCAACTTCCAAATTCAGAAGTGATGTGACCTCTGATGAAGGTGCTGAACACCTGGTTTTCCCACCAGCAACCAAAACGAACAAAAAAGTTGACCAAGTGAAGGCACTTATCCTTAAAAACAGACAAATCACTATCTGTGAAGGTGCTAACAGGGTGGGGATCTCATCTGCCCCAGTTCAGAGCATCACTGTAAAAGACAGACGACCTGAAACGTGGAATTCAGGGGTTTGGTGTCCCCACCATGACAGTGAACCTGCCCACTTAGCTTTGCCTGTGTGTGAGTGATAGTAGTTGCACGTCTTCTATAGTCACTAAATTTAGTGTTATGTGACTTATTCCTATTCCCAGAACTCAAGATGGCATTGAATGGAAGGTGATTTAATGGTTTTATCATGATCTAAGCAAAATCACTAAATGCCCTTGCCGTGTTTGAAGCAGTGCACTTTACCAAATGCTTTGAATGATGGTACAGTCAATGGAATTGCTGTATAAGGTAACAAGGAGACAGCTTTGAAGGGGAAAAAATTGATTAGAAGGAGGTACGTGTTGTTGCTATTGAGAAGTAAGTTCAGTCCAGAAACTATTTGATTGCACCACCTAAGTCATGTTCAGGCCAGCTTTGCTGCAGACTGCTACTGTTTATTCACAGTCATCTTGTTTGGATATAAGGACAACGGGCATTGTTGGAGTGTCTTGTTGTCTTGCAGGGAACATAGGTCGCCTGGTTGACCCTGTGATGGAGACAAGTCGCACAGGTCTTGAGGCTGAGTTATTAGGTCTGTGCTCTGGGAAGTTTATTTCACAGCCTATGAACGTGCACAGCCTCGAGCAGGATGAACGGCAGTCTGTGCCAACTGAGGACTCGACAGAGTAAGTGTACTGTGGCCTCAACAGCATGAAGGTCTTTTCTAGGTCACGTTCCAGCACCACAGCTCAGCATTTGCTTCTGTGGGACACTCTGTGCAATAAAAATGAAGCACTTAAAATGTTCTAAGTCCAAAACTGGAAGTGGTGTGAGTGTACAGCTAACATCATAATTCAAATCTTTGGTTGTGTTCGTCTGTATGTGGCATTTCTCTACCTTTATTTAATTACAGTTGTGTATGCCACATGCCTGTCAATCGGACACCTTTATGACTGTCTAATTTGAAGAAAGGTATGAGTTAATACTAATGACTTTTCCAAGTTATGTAACTACATTCCACTGCAAAACAAAGAAAAAGGCTATACTTTGCTTGGACATTGACACCCACTGGTCTGTGGGAAGGAGACTAGCACTGATGCAGAGGACAGTTATGCCAATCTGAGTTGTAACATGGCTTTATATTTTTATCTCCCTCTCTTCCATGTAGTATTTGAAAAGTGCTCTGTTGCACCATACAGATATATCATTTGTTGTGCTTCATGATTTGTTTGCACTGCATTTATAAAGTAGAAGTGTAAGGGAAGCATGGATTTTTGTTATTTTTCCATTATTTTTTTCCACAGCCACTGTGAATTACAATTAAACCCTTTTAAGGTATTTCTGGAATAATTCAGCAAACTGTGCTTATTAAGCATGAAAATGATATTATTTTGTGATTATTCTGTGTTGAAAGTGACACTTCCTTTACCAGAATATTATTCTGTATGAATTGTGCATTAAATATTTAATTTTTGCCATCAAACTCTATTTCAAATTTTCCCTTCTTTAATGATTTTGACATATTCTTGAATACAATAAAAGTTTGATTTTACAAGCAAAACTGGTAGATAAGAGCCTGTTCTTGCTGGAGTTATTCCATAAATACTGACTTTACCTTATGGTATTTTGCTGGTTTTATCTTCTTCTGGCTCAGCTGTTTACTGAAAGACTTGGGTAATATGGCTTGTATTGTAAATTCATACAGAATTTCAAAGTTCTTAAGCAGTTTTCTGGGGGTTGCAAGGAAAATCCTGAGTAGCATCCACCTTGTTTATAATATCCAGCTTCTCTTGAATTGAGAGCAGCTTATTTTCTGTGTCAGTTTTTGATATAGTAGCCATGGTGATCATGTGTTCAGTGGCTCCACAGGACAAAACAGCATGAAGCAAAAAGTGTATAAAATGTGTGAAAGTTTCTATGTGATGCTGGTGCTTCTGCACAAACTGCATGATGTGACACCATAAGTGACACTCCCTCTGGAACCTTTTTAACACTATCCATGTTTCATGCAGCAGTCTAGTTCACAATATTTATTCCAACAACTGTACAAAAATAAAAAGACAACAGTTTATAAATATATGACATTCCTTGTACTTGTTTCAGCCTACAATGGCCATATTCAGGGAGGTGGTTATCAAAGGAATGTGTAGTTATGGGTAATTATATAAGGGCTGTGCAAATATGAAACTAAAGTACATGTGTTAAATAAACTACGTGGTAAAATGTTTGTAACATGGAACAGATTACATGTATTAATATGTATCACGATATTTTTGTTCAAATGTAAACAAACATTTGTGTCAAAAATATCCACCTTGTTGTTCAGGGTTTGTCCCTGTGTAGATGTGATTCTTTATGTTGTGATGAATAATTGAATACTGCCTATGTCAAAAGTATCCTCTAGAATGTTTGTACCTCTGTACAGGTTGCATGATGTCATGTCCTAGAAGACAGCCTAATGCTCACCTCTGTGAGAGCCTCAAATTTTGATAACATTCTTATTCCAGAGTGAACCTGTACTGTTTGTAATTTCTGTTTTTTCTACCGAGCATAGAGTGGTGCTGTTCTCTACAGACGACGAAGAAGATGAAGTCGTGCAGACAAGAACTCATAAGAAGCACAAGAAGTTGGATTTCTCAGGTAAAGGCTTGACAGATTTACTGTTGTATTTATTCTGTGTCAAACCCTATCTCTTAAAGCCATTTTAATATTGTCCTGCATTGTGCACATCCAAATTGCTGTTTTCAGATTGGGTGTTCCAGCCACAGTATCAGAATGTCCAAGACACTCATATTGGTGCCACTGACTGAGATGTGTCTCAGAACATGTGATTAAACAGACAGGTTTTTGTTGTTGTAGTTTGTCACATTTATGGACTGTTGAGGGTTTTTTAATTTCTGTGTTGTCATAGATGAGCAGCCAGTGTAATGGATGGAAGTTATGTAAAAATGTGGGACAAGGAGGAAATATTAATCATCAACATCAGTCATTTCACAAGCATTGATTTTTTTAGTAACCTCTCCTCCACTCTTCTGATGCTCCTCTTGTATCTTCCCCCGCTCGGTCTCTCCACCTGGCTTCAGTCTCCTAAATAGTCATTTATTTGCCATCTTCATTCTGTGTTGTCAGAGGAGTCCTGTTTTATCTGTACAGAGCTGATATGTATGGTGCTGTCTGAATTTAGTGTGTGCTGTTTTTCATTCAAGTACTTGGAAGACTAGCTCACTTGCAAAGCTTAGTTATTGCATTTTTGCATTTGTCCATGTGAAAATCTGGGGTTTTGTAGTTCCAACACTATAGGTTTCAGATGAAGATGAAACTGTATTTCATGTGACATTTATATGGGGTTTTTATTTTCTCTGACAAATATCATTTTTCACCCTTGTGAGCTTGATTTTAATAGCTTACTCAGCTGATTGCCACTTACATGGTGGAACTGCAGCAGGAAGTGACATGGTTTTTGTCAAAATAAGGACTGGGTATAACACCTGCACTACACATTTTTACATTACCATGTCATCTTCTTTTGTGTGGGTAGATTATTGATAATGCACTAATGTTACTCTTAAAATAATTATTAGAATCTATACAATCTAAGTGTATAAGGTTTATTAAACACTCAGACCTTAAAATATAATTGAACTCCACAGAACTTCTTGTGCAATAGGGTATTATTTGTTATGGTGATGCTGATACGTTTCTCTTGTCTGTGGATGTACTCAATGTTATGGTGTGGTGGCTTGTCAGAAGGTTTTTAATTATGCAGAAAAGTCTGTGTCACTTGATTACATAGCTGGTCACCTCCTGCACTGTGTTATGGTAATCCACTTGCTGCCTATGGTACCAGTTTTCATCAGTGGTTTCCTCCTTATATCATGGTAATTACAATATTTCAGGTATGTGAATGCACCTAGGAAAACACCCCTAGAAATTCATTTTATATATTTTGGCAACAAGGAAAGTTACTGCATTTTTAAGACATGCTGCATAATCTCTGTTTTATTTTCCACAAAGTATCATTTATTTAATAATTTTATCTTTTTTCTGCTCAAATAATATGGTTTGCATAAACCTTGCACTAAAGTTTAAATACCCACCGCAGTACCTCAAAAGTTCACAATCTGTGTTATATACAGTAAACCCCCATTAAGACGTTTTTGAAAATTCAAAAAAAAATCTGACTTCTTAAGCAGGAAATTTCTTAAAAGGGTAGGACCGAAAAGTTCTATTTTTTAAATCTTTTGTGAACTTATTACATATATGTGCTGAATTTGCACAATTTGCAGCTGTCTTAACACATTCTCACTTGTATCTGACCATTTAACCATTTTGTCTGTAATCTTTCATTCACAGCTTTATTTACACCTTTAACTTTACTGTCACTGACTTTTCATTCACAAGTTCACATTTCATTCCAGATGTTAACTTCTCCTTGAAATATTTTTCAAGCATGGGTTTTCTTGCTCCTTTTTCAAAAATAGTAGCGGTATACATCTTCAGGTTCCATAGGTTCGCTTTTAGGTAGACCATAAGGGGTGGTCAGTAGTTCCAGTCACTTTCACTAACTCTGCAGTGTCTTGAATTTATTTTCTGGAATTGCTGATGTAGCTTACCTGCACACAGTGACCACAAACGTTTCACAATCACGCTACACCACGACACATTTATATTATCGCTGATAAATTACGTTTAAACAAGATGTCGCAAGCGACCACCCACTTACCTCGCGTCAAACTGCTGTTGCCCCAGCAACGTGGAACACTGTGTGACTTCGGCTAGCACACCTAAACTTCTTCAAATGTTATCGGCTGCCTTAATTTCCTCCTAGTCCCACGCAGTTGAAGTGGCAAGTGAGCTGCCACATGCCAGCGTTGCCACACGCAGGCTTATGCAGGTCACGGAACAGTTAGGATCTGCTTCCAGCCACTCAACACAATTTTTCAGTTGTCGTGACAGAGACCAAGTAGTGGGGAATGACTGACTGCAGTCTTTGCACCATGGAAGAAATATGACACCTTCACATCGGCTGTGAGGTTGCATCATTCTGCTGTGTGGAACTTGGCAGATATGACATTGAAGATTAACCTATATGAACTGACTGAGCCATTTGAACACTGCATTTTGGTAACGGAACGAATGGAAACTCAGAGAAATTCTTTAAGATTTTGAAACAGAAAATGTATGAAATGCGCGAAAAAATTGTTTCGTCATCAAATTTGTTACCTCTTAGGCGGGAAATTTCCTTATGGGGGGGTGTATTAAAAGGGCAATGTGTAATGTTAATCAAATGGGAGAATTTTGGTGCTTTTTTATTTTGAGTTCTTAGGCGGGAAAACGTCTTAACTGGGGATGTCTTAGACGAGTTTTACTGTAATATAACTTTCTGCATGCTCAGGTAGGTGCTGGAGATAACCACCTTCTACTCCCAGGTTATGCACCTGGTGCATGAATTATTAAAAATTTTTTGAAATTCTCGTCTTGAAATTGTTGATACTGCATACATGGTGATTTCCTAAAGTTAATCGTTTGTGTGTGTGTGTGCGCGTGCGTGCACTTGCGTGCGTGTGTGTGTTTTTTACAAAACTGTCCTGTCACAACAAAGATTGAAATGGTTGCACATCTCTAAATTTGTATGCCTTCAGATGAAGCAGTCTTGTGGTTGCAGGTAGAGATTACTTTGAGGCACCGATTTCCTGGGATATGCCTCGTAAAGACTTTTGTGGACATACTTCTCGACAGATTCCAGTATGAACTAATGTTTCTTAGAATTAAAACAAAGTGATTGCTCTAGCTTTGTTTATAACAAGGAACCTGTTGTTTAAAATCTGTTCATCAGTTGATATATTGTTCACTTGAATGGAATTCAAATGCCAGGAAGCTGACTTCTAAATTTTCAACACACTTTTTGTAGGATTTCTTCCTTACATAAATTTCCACAATTAAATACCGTCTGTGTCACACTGCACTGCATATTCATGAAAAAAAGCAATAATTTAGATCACAATAAAATGCATCTGTGTTGCACTGTACTTATATTTACAAACCACAACCAGAATGTATTTCTGTTACACCTAGCATATGATGTGGAACTGTCAAAGATCACTCACTGACTCACTGTAACTGAACACCCTGCGACAGGATGGCCAGAAATGTATCATACAGAGCTCAGTGCATGATTCCACATTCAACTGGATTCCCTATATGTTGTTTGGTGACATCTCAGTTGGTAGGCATGTTTTTGCTGCATGTCAGTGTTATGCTCAGGTTGTGTATTTGAAAGAACACCAGGTGTTCATATTACCTATGTTGAGGTGCTGTCATGGTTATGTTTGTGTATGTCTCTTTCCAGATGAGGAGTTGGATCTTGAGAATGATAAAAGTTCTGAGCTCTCAAACGTCAGTAAAATCAAATTTGTGGACTATGACTCAGAGGAGAATGAACTGGTGGACCCTTCAGAGCCACAGAAGCTTGCCTTGTCAGAGTTCTTTGAAGACGAGGCAGAGCTCTCAGAATCTGATTGGGACAGTGCAGATGAAGATGAGCAGGGTTTGGACACCTTGGAATTTGAAGAGGGAGATGGTGACAAGCTGGACCAGCACAAAGTGAAGGAGCAGCTTGACAGAATATACATGTGAGTATATGCACTGTGAAATACCATGGCTGGAAAGGGGCACTTCCAGTATTAGACTGACACATCTTGTTGCATCTTCAGGCACCATCTGCTGGACAACGACCGTCGAGAGGTATGCATGCTGCAGGAGATATTGCTGGAAGATGGTGAGCCGCACTCAGAAGGCGGTGGACGTGAACGCCAGTTCCACTGGAAGAACATTAGTAAGTGACTGACATTCTTATGTGGAACAAATTTTCTATTTGTATGCAGAAGCTATTGTTTCGCAATATCTCTCAAGACACAGAACAAAATGAAATACACTGAAACCTAATTTTGTCAAATACCATTGTTTTCATTAACTTAAAAAGCCATGTAATTCAAAGCATGTGATGTTCCTTGGCTTTAACCTTTAGGTTACGTGCGGCATATATGTATGCCAGCATTTAAATACGCCTGAGGTACGTGTGGCTTACATATATGCCAGCAGTATTTAAACGCAGTGAGCTCTTTCGCTGTCCACACCATTAAATCATGTAGGAGAAAAAGTATAGCTCCAATCATCCTGAACTACACATTAGATGACATTTAGTGGTCTGCTTCAGGCTCCGACCACTTTATCCAAGGAAAGGACCCATGTACTCATTGACTGTGAGGCTGTCCGGTTGCCTTAATGTGGTCTGAGAGTGTTAATAGTTTGCTTGTGCACTTGTTTGCTGGCTGTGCGCTGTGTTGATCTCGAGTTTCGTGTGTGGGTAGGTGTTGACATTCCCCACAGACAGAGGCTAAAGCACGGTTCAATATGAGAGACGTGTATTTCAAATGGTACAGCTGAATGTTGGGCTCGTGTTTAACAAAAATTTTCTACTGTGTACTATGCGCCAGTGAAAGAAAAACAGCTCTGGTTATAATGAATCCTGTATTTATTATCGCAGGCAAACTGGGTAAGCTTTCCTTTCAAAGAAAAATGACCTCATGGGACACACCACTGTTCAGGCCAGAAATGATTTGTGTGCAAAAAGGTACTAAGGCTCTATTGCATATCTTCTAATAAAACACCAAAGAAATGCCGTCATATTATTTTTAAATATTATTTGTCTGAAGTTTAAAACATTTTTCAATTATTTCTTAATTGCGATAATTTCTCTTTTGTCTTCCGAAGCTTCATTTTATGTTCGAAAACACATTTGCTATTCCGTCAGGTTGGATTTTCTCTTTGAGTTATGGTGCTGTTTTCCTATAAGCAGTATGTACAGTTGGCACAGTCATGCCACCAAGGTGTTTAGTCTATGCCAAATGCTGTTACAACGACTCTGTTTCATTTCAGTTATGAATGTGCATTCTTCAGATAAAATAGGGCCTGTGAAAATGACAGACGAGATGACGTTGCCAAGTTTCAAATAAAGTGATGTAGAAGTACTGAATATTCTAAAGTTTTGTCATATATTTTAGACAATAAGCAAACATACGGACCTTTACCAAACAATACAACAATAACACTACAAATGGGACATGACTTACGGGACAAACTGACAGACTACTGGGCAACTTCTGACTGCTGTAGTAATGCTATGAAATGAGACAGATATCGTCACATCCTTCGCTTTCTGCACTTCACAGACAATAAGAATGAACCTGATAGGAAGGACAAAATTTTGACAGACTGGAAGATTCGAAACTTATTTGAAATTCTAAACAGGACATTTTCGAAATTTTACAACCATTCTCAACATGTGGCCATCTGCAAAGTTATTGGTTTGTACAAAGGAAGGGTCATTTTCAGACAATACGTACCCAAGAAACACAAGTATTTTTTTGATAAAAATTTACAAACACTGTGAGGAAACTGGTTACACATATGACATGAAAATACACACAGGGAAGGAAACACAGGGAAAGGTGCAAGACTTGACCGTGGCCCATGTGACAGTGACAGAGCAATTACAAGGACATGGCCACAAATTGTGTATGGAAAACTTTTCTTCCCCTCAGCTATTCAAAGACTTGACCATGAAAAACATTTACTGTTGTGGCACTGTCAGACCCAACAGGACAGGCATGCCACAGGACCTAGACCCAAAGAAAACGAAACTCAAAAGGGGCAGAAATCACGTAAGAACCGGGGGTCACTTGACAGCAATACTGTGGAGGGACAAACGCGACATATACATGTCGACAAATATCCACAATGCCTCCACATAAGGTAATTTCTGCGACAGTAACCAGAAGGCCATAAAGCCACAAATTGTGGCAGATTATTCCCGTCACAGGGGCTTTGTGGATAAGGGAGACAGAATAGCCAACATCTATTCCATCTGCCATCGAACAGTGAAGTGGTGAAGATATTGTTCTTCCACCTGTTCGACCTGGCTGTCCTGAACAGCTACATTCTCCTTTCCTCATGTGGAAGAGAGAAAATTTCGCGTAGAGAATTTCATCCTTGTGAGGAATATGTTGGCACAGGCTAGATATGAATGGACTATACCAAGGCCATTGGGAAGACATCCCAGCACTGCCTCAGAAATCAGTAGACTAGAGGTGAGCGGTAGCTGGCCTAGACCATGCGCCAAAGATGTCACGTGTGTTCGGCCAGGGGTGAATACAGATAAGTTTTAGTGAAGTGCTGGAAGTGTGATTTGGGAATCAGTGTAGACAGAAGCTGCTTTGAGGACCACCACACAAAAGCACAGCTCTGAAACTGTTCATTCTGTCCAAGATGGATTTCCCTACACAAAACTGGGGTCTGAAACCGAAATGTAAGTAAAAGAAATTCAATATTTTGAAACTTTTGGAAATTCACATGCTACTACTAAAATTTTATTGCACTATTCCAGACACGCTGAAATATCTGTTTCATTTCCTACAAAATGCCGTTTATTTCACTGTTTAATTTTTTTGGTTCAAATTATATAAATGTTTTTGTAACCCATGCCCAGAAATTTAAAGGGCCGGCTGGAAGAATGTCGTACCCCAGGCACAACCAGTTCGATTTAAAAGCCGTCGCGTAAAGGTTAAGTGTAGGATTTTCTATACTTTTTAATATGGTTAATTCAAAATACATTTAATTTTTAATTATGAGCCATATTGTGGTCCTCCAGAAGTTGAATAATTCAAAATTCAGTAAGACTGAAGTAGCACAGAATCTGACAACCCAGCACTCTCGATAGTCCAGCATAAACCTTTGTGAATGTTAGTGAGCAAGCTTGGGCAAAGAAAATACTCAACATCAGCCAAACTACAGATGAGAACCACACGATACCGAGCAGAGCCTCACCATATTGCTTGGTCTCAGTCTGCCATTTTCCACAGTTATGATTGCAAGTGGTTGTATTTTCTGTGCTGTTTTTGACTTTTATTTCAGATACTTACTCCTATCTGATCATGATAATCACGTTGAAGGCAAATGAACTTGCTACTGGTAGTAAAGGTGTGAAAAGAAAGCATGTAACCCTGACTCTGAAAAAGAACTTAGAAGTTTTAAAGATGCTTATCATAGTCTGGACTGTTGGAAGTGTACTGTGTTGTATTATTTGGTGGACAGTTCATACAAAACTTCTTTTTTTAAACACTGGAAATCCCTCGAATAAAGGTTGATTGGGTCTTATTTTAAGAAACAGTGAACTAATGCCAAAGTCTGGCAAACTTGAATTATTGGTTGCTGACTTTCATTTTGGTGTAAATTGTATTAACTCTTATCATCCTAAGTGATGACATCTTGGTCTTCAGACTGTATGCTCAAGTGGACTAGCATGATGTAGTATCCCGGTGGACAGGTGCCTCGGGATGACACAAAGGTTTGCTGAGCAGTGTGCAATATCCTTCTCACTTGTTAGGTGGCCTGGGTAATGTGTCGTTAAAGAGTGATAGCTCAAGCCAAACTCCAGCAATATAATAGAAGCTTTATTTACCGTAATAACAGTTACACTTGGTTCGTAGCTTGCAGCAGTGACGAGGTACAAGGCAAGACCACCACAGCAGATATTGGAATGATGCTTAGTGACTGCAAGTAGATTGTGTCCCAACTTTTCAAATTTCAAAGGGGTTTTTATAGGAAACAAACGTGTCACATGACAAAAGTGTTTGTCTTCTACACTTAGGAAATCTTGCCACCTCCTTGCTGATATTTTCGGTTTAAAGTGAAGGAAGTGGGTTTTGCCCACTGCTCTGTTACATTCATCAGTTTCAAAACATATTGTGGAATAAGTGTTCAAAATATGAACCAGAACTGAAAAGTCTACTTCTTCTAGAATAACAATTTTGTAAAATAATACACATCATTTCCATAACATAATTTATACAGTGTTTTCCTAAAAAGCTCAATAGATACTACAATGGTCTCTGTGTGCTTATGTAGTGGCCTGCTGCAGGAAACCTAGCAAAATGAAACTTTGGTGACATGTTTTGGTTTTGTGTAGTAGTCTCAAAAATAAGCACCAACGCACAGCCCCACATTACACACTTCACACTTGGCTTTAACTCCTATATTCCTTGTGTAGAGCAAGTATGGCAGTTTACCTTAAACTATGTAACTTGTTTCTCCAAAACACTGGGCCTTCTTAGGTGTCAATGTGAGCAATGTAACCTCTCAGCCGTTTTTATCAAGTTATGCACAAGAACAAGTTGGAAGTCCTTGAGTCATGTCCGTGTCCCACCTTTCTTGTGAAGTGTCTGTCAGTCACAGGGAGTCACTGTCATATCTGCAGTTCTAGGTGTCCTGTTCTGCCCCAGGTACATGTCTCCGTATGTATATCCACTTATGTTGCATAATTTGAAAACCTTTATTCCAAAACTTTTGTGCTTCATGCTTATGTAGTGTTTTAAATTTACCCTTCGTGCAGAAAGTACTTGTACTTCATGTACAGTCAGGTGTTTGGGAAGGGTGTAGTATTTTGAGTGACAGTCATTCAGCACGTCAAAAATATATCTTAGTTTCCATAGCCTATCATAACTGGGACAATTTTCAGTGGCTCTGTGATTGACCGAGAAGTGAAGATATTGAGGATGTGTGTGATCAAATTGCATGTGACTCTTTTGCTGTAAAATGCTGTGAGGAACTGTTCAGTTGCAGTCCAGTAGTCTTGCAGGCTGTCCCATATATCATGTTCAATTTGAGTAATAATCACTAGACAAAGGAATATCTCAGACCCAGTGTTGTCAGTTACTGGAGAAGTTCTGTTGTCAAATCTGTCCAAGTACTGCTGATAGTACAGATTTGTCTCCTCCACCAACAGAGTAATAACAGCTGCAAAGTGCAAAATAAACATGCTGTCTGGATTTTATGTTGTCCATACCGAGCACATAGTCATTAAAATTATACACAAACACGATACAAATTTAAGATCTGTTGAGGCATATGATGTTAACTTTGTATTGAAAAAATTTTTTAGGATGATGCCACACTTGGCCATATTGTGGCATTGATGCATGTATTCTACAACCAAAACACCACCGCTTTATCAACGGACCAACACCTTACAAATTTTAATGGTGACCAGCATCCAATCTGAGAGCTACAATGCAGTATTCTGGATTTTATCCTCATCATTTTACTTACAACTGTGTTTTATAACATCTTCATCAGGACTTTCAAGGCTCTATGTGTCTTCTATCCAAGTGTTTAACTTTGAAGTGATACTACTCCGACCAGACACGCGTCGGACCCTCTAGTGGAATCACCAGTGAACTGATAAATCCTGCTATGTGTTGCAATTGTCAGTTGTTTTCATGCCAGATTAGCTGGAGGTGTATGTGGGAGTAGGGTTACATCTGTGTCATAACTGTCATTAGTGTTGCATTCTTGGGCACCCTGTCTGTTTGGTTCATTGGTTGATGCCACTTATACAGCCTTCAGTCTGATGTTACTGGCTGTTCCTCCTCATCATATAATTTCTTATCAGACACATCACTGTCAGGTACATCACAGTCACAAATGTCACGATCAGAATCTGGGTCACATATCAATTCAGCAATATTATCTCTGTTTAGTCCTTCTCATTTTGAATTTGAAGCCATGACCTCTGAAGTGTGAGTCTAGAAATCTGTAACACAAGTAACAAAAGCGTGTGCTCTGAACCAACAGTAAAGAGAAATGCTTGTCTCTTCACTAACGAGATTAGCTTTCAGGAAGAATTTAAGAAGGGCAAAAAATTCTGTATCTGGATACACAGTGCAACCAGATGAATTACAAAATCTAACCCTTAGGACTAAAGTTTTAAGAAAAGGGATGTAAAGGCATTGTCAGAATTGTCTGGCACATTTCAAACCAGAATAAAATAGTTTTCTTTTGAAGAGTCAAGCCTGAAAAAGCAAGTTATAAAAGAAAATATAAAAAAGATGCACTCTAATAAAGATCTATATAAACTGAATAATCACATGTTAAATACAAATAAACAAATTTGTTTTTAAAAATTAAATTCGTGTTTGAACCTTGTAAACTCAAAACTGTAATTTACATGATTTATTTCTGAAGTGCTGTATTTTGGAATTTGAATGTCCACAGTAAATGAGAAGATCTCCAGCCATAATGCTGCACACTTGGCATTTAACTTGGTGGCTAAAGGTTAAATTATGTAGTAGATCTTCAAAAAAGAAATACAAGAAGGAGGTCTTCTAATTACTCAGTTAGGTAACAAATACATATCACAGCTTGCAATGTAACATCAGCATTTCAGCAGGCAAACTAATAACAGGTAATCTGATGTCGCATAATTTAAAGCCTGTATTTTTCAGTCCCAAGCACTTGAAGTAATGAACTCCTACTGTGCTGGTGCAGCTGATCTTGCTCTGTCAGAGTTGGTGCCTCTTTGAAAACACAGACTCTGATAACTCAAGAGTTATTTTATATTTAATCAATGGGTGTGAGACAGAAACTCATTACAGTACTTTTGTTTGTTGTATGTTCAGATAATGTGGATGACAGTGAACTGCCCCATCACGATTCTGATAGTGAAGGTGTGGATGAAGCTGAGAATGAGGATGAGGAGCTGTGGCGCCGTATAAGACACGAGCGTGAGATATTCCTGCAGCAACAGAAGGTGATATGGCATAGCAAAGCTGAATCATAGCCCATATTTTTTTTTTTTTTTTTTTTTTTCTTTCCCAGGAACTCCATTTTATGGTGAAGCAATGTAATTAGAAAGCACAGTCTCCAAAAGTTACAGAATATCAGTGAACTGGGTGTAAGTTAATTTTATATGTGGGTGTTTCAAATACTAGGCAGTGAAGCTAACTTACTATGCTGCTGTAATTGGAGTCAGATCTGATAGTAATGTATGAATCTGCCTCATGCATATAATGCACACACTGTATACAGTAGAGTCCCGATCATATACACAAATATATTATATACACAAAAGTGATGGGAAGGGCCTTTCTCAATCTCATGCTGCTTTTGATGTTTTTTGTAACTTATGACTTCATCTGAAGATGGCCTAAGGCTGAAACTAGTTGTGATTTTATAAATAAACAACTAATTGATACTAAAATAACAGTAGTGTTGACAATAATCCCCCCCACTGTTCATGTTTCTGAAAGATGCACGGAGAATGAAGCAGAACGTTGTTTCTGGTGCAGTTTGATTGCACAGGAAAATAATTCATACTGCGAACAATGAAGAAGTGGACAAGGTTGTTTCTGCATGACTTATGGATACATAATTGTTTGGTGTAACTAAATTTAAGGGAAGTGAGGGTTGGCATCGTGAATTTTCAGCATGGCACCAAGTGAGGCCTCCACTCTTCTGGCATGTCATGTGGCCAAAGTTGTTGTAT
>BLKM01009919.1:1445768-1532678 GCA_013340265.1 Coptotermes formosanus | reverse complement strand
TAATCAGACCATCATGTACACAATTCTAACATAAACTTTTAAGATCCATGCAACATTTCGGCAACCATCTTCCAGTGTAATAAAAAATCACAATTTGATTGCTGGCAGAAGCAAAGGTACCCCTACAGTGTCTAACTAGCTCTTGAGGCCTATCCAGCCTATTCAATTTGTACTGGGGGGCCATTCTCCCTGGCAGTAAAGTGGATGGGGTGTGAAATTAACCACTCACCTTCATTCCCCACAGGAGTGCTCAACTAAACACATGAAACAGCATGGAGATGAATTTACTTTAAAATAATGCCTCACAATGTGTAAGGTTGAACTGTGTGATTATAACAAAATTAAATGGAAAGGATCTGGTAGGGAAAGTTCCTGGCCTAACTGAGTTACTGACAAAGAACTAGCCTGGAATGAGGAGAGAGCTCTGAAAATGTCCTTCTAAACCTCCCACATATGAATCAGGTCTTTACCAGCACATTGTTCATATCACACTGCTACGTTCTATACCAGCAAAAAATTTCTAATGTCTTGGGAACCTAGTCATCCAAGCATAAGACAGATGCAGTGTGTGCGACATGATGACAAATTACCAGACGTGGCATCCTCTTTCATGTTATACACAGCACGTACTTGGGTAATGCCAGTAATGCTGACATTTGCCTCATGTTGGAAGTACGGCTGGGCACTTCCTGCCTGTCACCACAAGCCACTTCCTGCCTGCCACCAACAAACCACTTCCTGTGCAAGCTTGTTTCAAGGAAGTATGAAGATTGTTCAATAAGTAAGATTCCTTGGCACATAAAAATCAAATGAGAAGTCATTACAATGTTATTGCCTTCATGAAGTATCATTTTTAAACATACTCCACCAGCACATTCATGCATTTGTCCCTTCTCCGCACAGGTTTCAAAATTCCGTTGCAGAAAAAATTGGGCTCGTGCAATCATAAGCATTCATGAGCAGCCACTTCTATTTCCTCAGCTTTGTGATATCAACACTTAGCAACATTTCGGAGGTCACTTACACCACCACAATAAGGAAGTGGAAACTGCTGCCGTATCCATTTCCTGCAAGTTGAATGTTCAGATACAGCTGTGTCAAGTTAACAGACCACATTAGCACGCCACTTAAAGAGTTATCACTGTGTGGAAAAATCATTATATACATTTATAATCAGTTTTTCAGTAAAATACAAACACAAGTCCCTGGAGAAGAGATTGGTGACAGACTAAGACACACTCAGCTAGTCACAAAATTCCCCACATTTTATGATATGTAAAAGTACATTAGCATATTCATAACAGCCCACTACTTTCCACTTCCCAAGCCAGATGACTCCAATCAGCACACTCCAAGCACAATTCTTTAAGATCAATAGTAATATTATTCTCCCATCTACATGCAAATTTGCCAAGTGGTACAAATTATGAAGCTCCTCACTATACAGTGTTCTCCAGCCTCCTCCTACCTTTCCTAAGCCCAAACATCTTCCTCAGTGCCACATTCTCAAACACAGTCACAACTGTTGAAGTGAAGTAATCCCTGTACTGGTACAACAGGCCCTGAGGGCTCTAGGAGTTTGAGGCTCCCAGAATTTCTAGAGGGTGGTAAGGTTTGTCAACCCTACTCCAAGACATACTCCTGATTCTCATGTCTAGTAGAGGCTGGATCAACTCCAAGGCTATAATGCAGCCAGAAGGATCAAGTCAATCAAAAATCCCAATGGCCCCATCAGGAATGGAACCCACAACTTTCCGCCATATAGCACAGTACCTCAGCCAACCGTGTCAGTGTGTACGCCCATTGATGCCACTGTTACACATATTAACACACAACAATTCATTTTACAATATCCTCCATGTTAATGCCAAATAAACAAACAAATAAATAAATACAGGATCACAGCACCAGAAGCAGATGGAACTGGATGATTTCTGTACAACACCAGATGAAGATGGCCAAATGTGCCTGGCATGAATATCACATATAAAGGGGAACAACAGCATCTCATGAGGTGTGTAAGCCTCATGTTACTCTGCTGATGTTCTATGAAGGAAACATTGGATTTGGCCTGGAGAGGTCTATTTAAAGAATCAACAGCTTGTATGTAATGATTTTATTGCGGTTCTACTCAGCTGCTGAAACAAAGAACAGACCTATAACCAGTGACCACACATGGCCTGCTGGCACAAGACACCATGCACTTTGGTAGATGGGTGCAAGATTTGGGAGGAATCTACTCCAGCCTCAAGGCAGGAACATCCCTGAAGGTGGAGACTGCACGTTCTTTTTAGATGCTGATACCTATCTACAGACCACGTGGCAACACATCCCAGACAACTGCAATCTTTACGCCCACTGCCATGAAAAAAAATTTGACATGGGATAGGAAAAGTATGTAACACATCTCACAAGAATGCATCTGACTTCAAATTCTAGAATGAAGCCGAGGTAAGCAGCATTATGTTCAAGATGAAATGGCATGAACAGTTTTAACCCCCTCCGCACTTCTTATACCATACACAAAAAGCTGGTCCCTTTTAGGTGCCACTGGCTCCCAAATCCTTCGCTCATACACCCTACACCAGTACTGCCTTCCCTAAATTATATATGGCTTTCCCTCCTCAGCTAACTTCTACCCAAAATACAGAGGCAGCAGGTTTCCTCAGCAATGTGGGTACCCATGTACCAGATACACATCACATCCTCGAAGACTGCAATCAACTACCTGAATGCACAGCACTTAAAAATCTGTCTGGGACAATGAAAGTCATACACAATTCAGGTTCCGCACAGAGTGCATGGAAGGCAGTACAAACAAGAATCAATGGGACACAGACAGCTGCAACTCGTGTTCTTGCTGGCAAAGTCATAACTGTAACCCCAGTCATAATCATAATTACACTTAACACAGCTCAAGCACTATAAACCCTTGTGAGAAAATCACCTCTTCCATTTTACAACAAAATATACTACATGCAGCAGACTCCTTTTTTGAAAATTTAACAGTTACACAGCTGGTCAATAAGGCTCCTGCCATTTACAGAACACCACGCCTCATTATCATTTTCATACGGCCCTCCCTCTAAACCGTTATGTGCAGCCAGTTGTTCGCTGAACCCACATGAACATATAAACACATAAAGATAGTGACTAAAAAACTGCATGCATTTAAAGACACAAGTTTTGAATAAAAAGCTACATTCATGTGAAACAGCTAAAGAAGAAAAGGTTCAGGCTTGAAAAGGAAACCTAATGTGTACATGTCTGAATACAATTATTGTGGTGTTGGTGGTAAAGAGGAAGAACTACAAACATAAATGGATCAAATGAGCAATGAACAGGACAGTGTTAAAAGATTGGAAATAAAGCATGCATACAGAAAAACCACACACTAAAACTCTGCATACATCTCAATACCTGCATGCAACTTCAAGCAATTCAAACAGCCTTAAACTGGCTGCCTTGCAACTACCTGTCCAACCCACATCTCTGTTTCGAGTATTATTGATAATGGCCAATTTCTTTTCACACTGCCATGGGTTTACAGCCCTACAAAGCCCTGTACACCCAAACCCACAAGTCTACTGGCCGAATCAATTCTGCAGGTCCTAGTAACAAAGCAAAGATATGACTACTGATTATACAAATCTTGCCCACTGCCTAACATTCCAAACAGACCACAACATACTGACCAAGTTAGCTTCAGTGACAACACTCTTCGTTTGTATTCAGGAGGCACACAGGTCAAATACTGGTCGAGCCACTAACTGTCCTGCACTTGTGTGTGGTTTTCCTCAGCCCCTCTGGCAAAATCCTCGGTTGATGTTTACGATCAGCCATAATTACCTACTTGCATGTCCCTTCTGACCTTTTACTATCAAGCAATCATCTGAAACTCTACACCAAATGAGAGCATCAATAAACAAACTACAAACAAATACAACTGAATCATGTGTCTAATACCTCCTCACATTTTCATTTCAGGACACAAACGGATTCAATTTCTGAAAGTTGTCTGTCCATTCCAACACTATACAACGTAAGTTAAGCATTCAGCAACTTGAAGTACCACAAATAATACCATGATATGCACCCACACGCAGCATCACATCCAAAACGTTCGGACTCTTTGACAGTCGTCAACAAAAGACCCTTGAAATATGTATGATGAGAAAGTTGGTTGGCAGTGAGGGTCCACAGCTTAATGTGGGCTCTGTTGAGGAGGAGGAGGAGGGGGAGCAGCCCAGCATTTTTATCATTCCCAAAGGTGGATATCTGTGAGAAGGATATGGGTATAATTGGGAATGAGATTAAAATCCCCTGAATGATAATCTAGTGCCGAACTCCAAGACCACCAAGTTCCTGTTTTCAACAAACTCTTAAGTCTGGGACTGACAGGCATTGTTGGAAATAATTAACTTGGCCTGGAGAGTGAACAATATGGTTACAAAGCACCAGTATTGACACATCCAAAAAGTAATTTGCATCAGCTGCCAAAGCTGTTGGACTGTTCCAAACAGCAAATGATATTTCAGAACTGACCTATTGTAATATCATACTAAGACATTTATCTAAACATGATTTAGACATCACATTTGTCTTTCAAATTGTAACAATTTGGCTGCAGTGGCATACTGCATAGTTCCTACAGTCTCCTTTGGAATAGAATGAACTGTCCTTAAGGTTTCTCAATACAGCAGTATATTTGAACAGTACAGTGACAGACATTCAACAGGGGAACAAAACTGACAAGTTCATTTAGGATCGGTGAAACCAACACTAAATCAGGGAAAAACTTAAACTGAGACACAGCAAATGGCAGTTCCACCATACTGTGAGCTGTGGCAAGTACCTTCAGTGTTCCCCTGTGTTTCTGAATTTATTATCTACTTGGAAATAAAATGTTCATGTTTAACACAAAAACAAATGGCATGCCAAGAAAGCCCACAAATTCATCTGAACAAAGCCAAAGTCCTGTGCGTGTTTTTTATATTGTTTATAACTGAATTCTGTGTGTTACCTGGCCCATTCATCCAGTCCAGTACCCTAGCTCTTGAAACACCAGATTCCAGCCTACACAGAACAAAAAAATATCAGCCCAGATTACTGATCTCTTCCATTTACATGTCAGCTATAAAATGTGTACAGCAAATTACCCAAAACAAATGTACAGTATCTTAAACAAATGTGTGACAACTACAAAATTCACGTATCAGCTATTGGCACACCTTTTCCCACACTAAACTGCAGAAACGAACCCATTACTTGCTGCTTTTTGTCCTTCCCCTATCAACACATTTTCTGCCAGTCCTGAGTATCTCTTGACAAATATTCTGCCCCCTTAAAATGGGTATGGATATGTTTGTTACTAACTGACACCAGCCTTCATCATTTTATCCACAGCATTTCTAGACAAACTCTTTACCTGGTCTTGCAGTCTTCAAAGAGTACATACAGTGAAACTCACTGAAGGTGACATCACTGAAGATGTTTGCTACCACCAAAGATATTAGAACAATTAATATACATTTCCTCTTAAAGAAATTTTCCACCCAAGGAGCATGCGAAGTTTACGACACAACAAACTCAACTATTTTCAATATAATTTTTAAATCAAAATCTTCATTTCCCCCGAGTTCCCATGTGCTTACTTCGTTTCAAACATAAAGTGATGAACTGACACCCTCAGATCTTAAATCTTACTCCGTGAGGACATTCCATTGTGTATCATGTGGCTTATTTGTGTCATGTTACCTCTCATATTGCTGAGTGAATGTTTATAACTAGTTATTGTTACATGACTTATAACAAACCATCGTGACAACAAAAGCGTCTGTTAACCATCTTCACATTAATGCTACCAAACATTAGGTGAACACAGGTCAAGAACACTGTTCTTGTACGTAAACAGAAGTTTGAAAGATGCAACCTCATGACATGTGAGCAAGCAACATGACGAAGAAGAATCGGGTTAATGCAATGTGCTGTGACGATGTAAAGGGTCTACTTTAATTTCAATAATCTGTAATATTCTGCGTGTTAAATGTTCGCACCCTTTGTGTTCAGTTCACACCACTTCCCAAGTACAGTTCTTATCCTGTACTGCAATTAATTATTAAACATACAGTCAGCACTACTACCACATCAAAAACTGGCATAAAATACAAGCCACTCAAAATTCAAGGAAAGCAGAACATTAAAAACCAACTGGATTCTACTTCAAATGCTCCTCACAAAAAAAAAAAAACCCCCACTGAATGACTTGGCACCTCTGCATTAACTTAAATATGGTTACATCAAACCGAGACACAATACTCAGTCTGTAAGTGAACATCTGTGCTAGAAAAAGGTCAAAACAATGGGGTATCGAAGGCAAAACCAGTTCTTACAGGACGGTTCTGGTAAAATTGGGCTTTGTCTATGTGTTGTGTTCAAAGATGTGTCAAAATCACTGAAAGTGACTTAAAATGTGATTTTATGGTGCAAATTTATAATTGAATGCATAACTTGTAACTTGATGCAGCACGGTCCTGCTTGAGAAGCTAACAGATTTTCAGCTAGTCAACAATTCCACGCATTTTATGCGATAAGAAAGTTCATTATCATGTTCACTACAGCTTGCCTTTTGTCCCTACTCAGCAAGATAAATCCAGCCCCAACCCTCTGTCAAGGCTCTGTGTAACATTTTGTAACATGTTGATTTTACATGGTGACATACTGCTGGCACCTCACCCAGGAGTTACATGGATTAACAGTCCAGTCAAGCGAATGTCTGTGTCAGTAAGGAATTGCAAAATAATGTTTTCACTCCCACTTTTTAAGTACGTTTTCCTGTTTAGCAAGCCGCATCTCCCAAATTCTTCAAAAAAATGTCCTAAAAGGGTTTCTCACTGTAGTTGTATTGCTTTGCAAGCGGATGGCATACAAAGTCTAGAAGTCTTTTTGCTATCATCTTTTTTATTGAAAACATTTTGGGTAAAATCAGCACCTGGTGGGGACTGAGTCACCCTGAAATACCTGGGCAGGCAATGGCCAAAGCACTTACTACTTCCTTATTTCAATTCTCATTTGTCTTACCAGACTTTCCTTACACCTTCAGGCATATGCAGTTGCCTTCTGCCGTCAAGGCCACTGTGCGGAGAACTGTCATGTCCTTAGAGTCCACACGCATGTTACACACCTACCTCTCTCAGAATTTTCATCATAGTTTGACTCTACTAAGTAAAATCCCAACACTCCCAACAGCCAGAAATGGGACCCGAAGAATACATGGACTACATAAAACACCCTAACTACCATCCTCTGTTACATTAAAGCAGCAGCAACACAATCACCAGATCACGTTAAGACAACAATCATGCAAAATTGACAAGAAACATGCATTGCCTAGTCCGTCTAGGGTGACAGGGCTTCAAAAACCATACGACCAAGTTTCACTGACAGAATGTGAGTTTACCACTTGATTAAAGCAGCAAAGGATATGGGCAAAAGACTGAATATTATGGTCAGCTGGGTATGACTTCTGCTTTGCATTCAGGAAGTCCTGCACCCAAATCTCTGCCCCCACCCAAAAAAAAAAAAAAAAAAAAAAAAAAAAAAAAAAAAAAAAAAAAAACCAGTGATTTCTAGTGGTTTACTTCAGTCACACCTGACAAAATCCACTACAGTACTTCCAATTAGGCCACCTACATCTCCTTTCATATTAATCATTCATTTACAATCATGTTTGATACTACACAGTCCCACCTGACAGCATAAACCAATCATCTGCAGTACATTAACGAGGGGACAGAGGGGTAGGACTTCATGACTGTACAATTGCTACATCAACTATACAGAACACCCAACCTGTGCATGAATGAATGTAAGACAGCCTGTAATCAGCTGCAATGAATATCCCTGAGCAACACTTTCTACACCAATCAAATTGTCTCATGGCACACTTTCCAAGATTTGTGGTCATTGACCGCAACAAGGTAGTAATGTAAGGCTTACTGCTTAGCATTAACTGGGTGCCAGGCACGATCCTGGTTGCAGACACAGAAATTAAAACAAATAAAATAAAAATTAACTTTAAGTTTGACATTCACCATAAATGTACATCAAGAGAGAACTCAGAGAAGGCACAGTTCAAGATATGTTTTGCAAAGTGAAGTTTTAATGAAGAATCAACGTAATCGAGTGAATCAAATGTCATCGCGATAAAGCCTGCAATATGAGGTGTGTTAGCAGCCATGCCGAACTTTCTCAGTAATGCTTATGAATTTTTATCTTACAAGTTACACACACCTCCTGTAACACAACACACACACACTTACTTTTTTATTCACCCTTAATTTACTTAACAATACTCCTAACTGACGGAATAAGTAAACAATGGATTTTAGAAGACATGTAAGGAAGTGGCCATGCCCCAGTTTGAACTATTCTACCACCATTTTCATGGAAATCCTATAGAAAATAATCAAGGACTTCAATTTGTGTAGTAGGCCTTGGGACCGAGACTGAATCTGGACCTCCCACACATAAAGCATGAATCCCACTCATATGACCAGTGACAAAGCACGTAACATGCAAGACTCCAACAATGCTAAATGACAACCTAGGGCTCAAATGCCTGGGAGTAAAACACGAACTATTCTAACTACAGGGATCTCTGCATCAGTAAAAACTGGCCAATGACAGATCACAAGAAGCTTCAAACAGATGTACAGCTGATGCTGAGCACTGACAGAACACAATAACAGCAGTGCAGTCATTTGTGACACCAGCGCAGGCAGTCAACACTAAAAGTTCATCAGGGCCCACATATGAGAAAAAAAGGGGACTCCCAACTGTTCACAGCTTACAGACGCTTCCGCAGTGACCAAGACAGCCACTTCGTAACCCCCCCAACCAACCTCCTGTTCCTCCTATACATTCCCACTGACCCACATTTTCAAAATTTCTCAAGCATCCCACCCCACAAATTCCTCCCCCAGAGATAGACCATTATTCTGATTCCACTTTTCCTTGCTGGCCCTTGGTATTATATGGTGGCATGAATACAAACACAGCTCAACAAATTATACTTGACAGATATTTTTCCAGCAGGCTGCTCACCATCACGTAACGTACAAAATACTGTCTTTAGTTTACTGTTCAAGGTTATGTTCCTCTTCCACAGGGCAAGAGAGAGAGACAGAGGCGGCTACTATTAAATCACTCTGATCTTCTAGTGCATAAACCTTGGTTAGATCTATGCTCTTCTGGGGTATATCGCAGTGTCCAGTGGTAATCATTTACCAACATTTTGGGACAACATATCGGTCCCATCTTCAAGGGTCAAGAAGTCCAAGAAGAGTTTTTTTTACTCATTACAAATGATAAGGGCAGGTGTAAGTATCAATGAGAGCTACAGGATGGACACTTCTTGCAAATGGAGATTGTCTGTGTATGGTAGCCATCACTGTGAACTGTCATTGGATGAAAGGCTAGCTCAGCCCTCAGGCATAACCTTACACTACATTACAAGTGAATGTAAACTACACGCAAGACTATCAAGCCTTGAGGCCCCAAAAGAGCAATATCCACATTGTCAGCCTTAAATGGTCACAGGTTTTCCAAGCCCTGTATGTGGGTATATTGCATAAGGCAGCAGGGCTAGGTGTTAGTCTACTGGCATGCACTGGTTTGGCCATACACTCATACCAGACTGTGAGGATTCTAAACATTACCCCCCTCCCCACATGACTGATAAAAATAAATGAAGACATACCTCCATCCCCAGAGGGAAGTCCTACTTCCATCCAGACATGCAAGCCATGTATCGTCCTGCATCACGTGTGTCCATGAGACAGGTACCTACTGCACATCAATCCTCAAACGTTCCTACATTCTGTACGGATCCAAAATTATATTTTCAGAATTCTGGCTTCTTTATCCCGCGACAATCCAATGTTCCAGGCTCTCCAAAATTCCATGATTCCACTAGTGCTTTATCCTTTCCTAAGATGCATGTGAATCCAATGGGGAAAAGCCGCCCAGAATCCTGACATAGTTGGAATCAACTCCAAGTGGTGTAACTGCCAATCACTAGTGTCTTTTGAGATTCAGTACGCATTTCAACACAAATCCAACTGCAAAGTTGTCCAGAATCCTGGCTAGTGCCTTCTCCCCTTGATCCAGTTTATTTTTTGTGATAAATATAACCGATAATTTGTTTTATCCTCCTAACCGTAATACTACGTACTCATCCAACAAAAACTATCCCAAATCCTGGCTTCATTTCCCTTGTGAATCCATGTGATCCAACTCCTGATGTCAAGGAAATCCATTTTGAATGCATGGAAAAGAAATCCAAATTCCAATTCATCCTGTCATCCCTTCCTTCTGATCCAACGAAGAAATCCAATAAAAATATGAACCAAACGAAACTTGAACTATTTTACATATTTTGGTCCCTTTTCCATCCAACGTGGCAGGAAATCCTTTGATCCAAATGAATCCAAGGACGTTCCAAATCCATGCAAAAAATTGGTTCTCCTATCATCCATCCTCTCCTCTTGAATCCAAGTGATTACTAAGACATGATCCTTTAATGGGAAACGTTGCCACATCCGTTTACAATTGCTATCCACATGGTGTAAAAAAAGAGAAGAAAGAAACAAACATTAGAACAATTGTGAACATAAGAGTGTGAAGTGTGGAAGGCCAAAGCCTTCTGCCACTTCTTTACATAAAATATAAACCTTATGGCAGGATACACACATGCCCTTGCCTGTTACATATTGCTATGAAATTTGGCCCAGCAGTGAAACAAAGACAACTTGACGTTTTCACCAGTGAGTCTCTGACATCTGTCTCTAGGAATGTTTACTGTGCTCAAGTGGTTGTCACTTCAAATCTGAAAACTGCTTTCTAGCCCCACAACTCAAAAATGCTAATTGAACCAATTGTGGTAGTCTTACACCAATCATCTCTCTATCCACAGCTTTGTCAGTTCATCTTCATCTTGGCAGAACAGCAGCAGGCACAGCAGAAGCTCAATTGTAGGACCGTGACCTCGACCTTGAACGTGAACGGGAGAAGCTGCGCCGAACTGGTGAGTAAGTGGGAGAACCACGTCGTCGTGGGGAATAACTGCGACTGCGTGAACGACCTCCTCCACTCCCTCGGCCACCACTGCCACTACCACCATAGTCCTCCTTCACCCGTATGTAAGACACTTCACCCTGCAAACACCACATTTCACAACAGGGACACTGATTTTCACCATTTCTTTGCCCTTGTGGATTTACCACACATGCACACACACACACATAAATAACATATGATTACAAATGGAGAGGTAAACAAGTACAAGTTTCTTTGCATATTATTTTAACACCAAGAACAAACCAGAACCATGGCTATAGTAACAATTCTACACACAGGTTAGGCAGGCATACTGTACGCAAGAAACTAACTGACCTTCCACACGGGTGAAGTAAAATGAAAGATCTTGGAAATATCCCACCCAGAAGGACGTCCCACAAAAAGAAAAGCTTTCTTGAAGTAGTACACCAGCAACACATTAGTGCGATGATCTGCTAGCACCAGCAAAGCCAAAACTTTCATGTCCACTTCATTTGCTAGTTACAGCTACTCAACCAGAACTTGATCTATATCAAGGCTGAATTAACTTTTAAAAAGTACTTAAATTATTCCAAGAAAAAGAAGTGATCTAGGCAAAAGACGCTGACTTTTGTTACACACTCTTCTTCAGTAGCAAAATCCATTTTTAGGCTACCTTCCTTCTTAAAATTACAATAAAATGACCGCAGGCTTATAAGATTACATGCTGTGTGTGTGTGTGTGTGTGTGTGTGTGTGTGTGTGTGTCTGTCTGTCTGTGTGTGCGTGCATGCAAAAGTGCACACATACTCCCATTTCCACTTTTGATCCATGTGACTGATTTTCACTACATATTGTACATATGTTATGCTAATAGAGACCACAATCAGTACCAACTTTTCATTTCTTAGTCAGCAACATCACAGATGAAGTGGGACACGCTAATGACACTAGTACCACTTACACCAGGGTCCTAAAATAATGTACACTAACAGACCTTGAATAAGTACACAACTTCATTAGTACAGTATTTTTGTAGAATGTAATATAACATGGTGGCCATGTGACAACACCATGTAGACTTCAGTTTGGTGGTGATGAGTAATGAGCCACTGGAGACAGGCAAAAGAAATTTGGTTTGCAGTTAGATCATGCACATACCGACACACTGTGTACAAAGTATTGTTGGTACGTCAACAGTTACAACAGCGGCAACAACATGAAATTTTGTGCTTGTATCTGACAAATTTCGTGTATAGACAACATAACAGTTCTTCACAGAAGTAAAATTAAGTACACAAACAGTTCAACTCAAATTTGTTAACACGTTAGTTTAACAGTACGATGGCCAATTATAGAACTAGCAAACAAACACAACACAATTACACAAACACAACAAAACACAACACAACACAATTACACAAACACACCAAAACACAACACAATTACACAAACACAACAAAACACAACACAATTATACAAACACCAAAACACAACACAATTACACAAACAAAAAACACAACACAATTACACAAACATAACACAACTATACAAACACAACAAAACACAGTTACATGAACACAACAAAACAAAACACAACACAATTACACAAACACACCACAACACTTGAGCAAACAATGAGAGAGGCTGGAGTAAAGGCTCCCTTGGCAGCTAAACAGAACAGAAACCAAATCACACTCAATAATATGCTGAGCAACATGGCTCAAACAACTTTGATGTCACGCATTCTGTTGTTCTTAAACAATAACTCAAGCAATCGAATTACATAAGAGCAAGCAAGGAAACAAATGAAAGAACTGATTCCAGATTACCAGTATAATGGCAATGTTAAATCTGTTCTGAAGTTCTAATTTGCTTTCTAAATGCACCTACAACCCCACGTACCATGACGACAACAAAGATGATGATGATGATGATGATGATGATGATGACGACGGAGTAAGAGATGTCACACTAGAAACCTAAGCAACTAGAAAGTATGCGTTATGTTCTACTCTCAACTCCTTCCTAGGCAAACTGTTTTCAAATCCAGACAGAAACTATAAACACAGTTTCAGCAAAAGCAATGACTGCTCACCATTACACACAAAATAACAGTATGTCCTACCCATATCCTTCACTAGACAAAATGGACATCTGAAGCCGTATGTAGCGTCAGTTACTCCTGCCTCATACACACCTCATGGGACCGGAATCTAGAATCATCCAACTTCTTCACAGCATACTTCATGTCTTCATAACGCAGGAACTCCACAACACCAGTGCCATCTTTGAAAACATCAGCAAAACAAACATCACCTGCCTCACGCATATGGTCTTTCAAATCCTGCCAACTTCCTGATGGTGGCAATCCTATCAAAACAATTTCATCAAAATTTACCTTACTTATGCCAAAATGCATGCGCATCACAGTAAAGGGAAATGAAATACTTCTACTATGAAACCACATGTTGTACAATTGGATGCAGTCAGCTCTTGTAGTCTTTTGATAAATACCCCGAGGATGGCAATTCATCTGCCAAAATATATGTAGAGTTCAAAATACGTCTTATACCTGCTAATAATCTAGTGCACTCGTTGGTTTTTGACTTAAATCTTTGATAAGATGCATGGTACGTACAACATACAATTCACTAATGCCCAACAGGCAAAATTAATTTACAACTACAACAATATCAAAGAGAAATTTCACAAGACCAATGCATCCATATGGTTCAATAAAATATGCAAAATATAACAACTTATGTCAGACTACATTTATGTCACAGTAAATGGAAATGAAATACTTCTGCTGTGGAACCACATACTGTACAATTGGATGCAGTCAGCTCTTGTAGTCCTTTGATAAACACCCCCTGAGGATGGCAATGCATTTGCCCAAACATACATAAGGGTTGAAAATATATCTTATACCTGCTAATAATCCTGTGCACTTGTTGGTTTTGGACTTAAAGTAGAAATAATTCACCAGTGTTAATTAGAATGAAAATTATCCAATTTAAAACACATTCTGAACCAAATCTTGTCGAAATCAATCACACAGTACTAAAGACAAGTCAAACAACCTCCCAATGAGGCCCACTGTACAGCATCCAATATGGGAGACACTTGCTGGATGCTGCATACTGCTTGTAAGAATGAAATCCTGAAAACCACTACCTTGTTTATATGACCAAACATTAGCATCATGTGCTGTGATATTACCTGTTACAAGAACTCTGTACTGGGAACGCCTGGCTGGAGGTCCTCTGCCTCTGCCTCCTCTGTCACCACCTCCGCCACTGCCACCACGGTTGCTTCCCCTAAAGCCACCTGGTCCTCCACCCCTAGGAAACTCTACACGCAACCGATAGCCATCATAGTCATAACCATCTCGAGCGTGAACAGCATCCTCTGCATCTCTGCAGAAACAGAAGAGTCATATCGTGTACTTACAAGTTCTACCACTCCACAATCTAAACAATGCAACAAACTGTCACACAGAGAAATCTGGGACACTGGGAACTGATTCTGCATCACTAAGTGCTTGCCAATGCCTGGAAAGATTTACCAGGTCATAGACATGGCAAACTTTTTATTGGTAGACCATGTAAGAGAACAGCTGAAGACCTGCTTAAATTAAGTAGGCATCAACTAAAAATGGGAGTTGTGATCCTCACGGGACATGCTCCTATGAGGAGACACCTGTACATTATGGGCCTGTTTGATGGGGATCCAACCTGCAGATTTCGCAGGATGGAGACTGAAACAGTGCAGTGTATTATTTGCTGCTGCGAGGTGTTGGCTTGTCAGCAGTATGTCTTTGGGAAGCTGTTTGCTAAACCAAAAGATACAAGCACAGCTTCAGTAAGGGGGGACCTTTGCCTCTTTATAAGTGGCACAGTGTTATTGAACCTGGGACAAATGGAGTGTTTAGGGCTGAACAATAAGCCTAAGACTGAGGTGCATCAGGAGCATCTGCTGACGGGCTCCAGAGGAGGAGGAGGAGGAGGAGGAGGAGGAGAAGTGGTTGCCAATATTCTCACAGAATGTGTCCCTAATATCTGACAATGATTATTTACTTGTGAAGCATTATCCACCTAATGAGACTGTTTGATATCAATCAAAGGATCAGAAAGCAAATGCCACACTGAAATGATAGAACTGGGGCATCAGCATATCAGATACAAAATCTTGTTCATGAAAACATGGTACAGGGATTCAACACAGACTGCACTAACCCATGTCATTAAGTGCTGGGAGATGCTACAACAGGAAAGATACCTGTAGAGCATCACCTGGGCATGTGCCACTCCACGTGCGCCTGACAGGTACTAGGTGCAGCAATTCACTGTCACACAGATTCAAGCTCACCGCATCAGCAAACCAATCACACCACTCCAATGAATCACTGAACACCTACCATGCATTTCACAAGTTCTATGTAGGACAACTGTTTTGTCTGGCAATTGTCCATCACCTCCTGTTGCTATCCCACATCTGTGGGTGGTTGGCTGAGTGGGTTTTGCTATTATGATAAATGAATGACAGGAAACAGCTACCAGTAATCATTCACTTCATGGTAGCTATTCAATGATTTACTGGGGTGTTACTGAAGAGAGACTGTAATGTGTATAGGTTTTTATTTTATTAAGGCTCCTGAAGGTCCAACTTTGTTAGGTACATGATGTGAGCAGGGTGTCTCTCCTGCCTCAATGATCGAAGTGTACTCTTCCCCAGTGCACAGAAATGTACAAATGTAATACGAACATTATCAGGGTGTGTCAAATAACACAGCCATGAACATTGTTGGAGCTACAGATACATACCCTGAACCTCACGGTCTACCCCAGACTGGCTAAAATCAACAGGCATAAATTCACTCTAACAAAATGTATCAGCTTCGTAATATATGCAAGCAACTTCGATACAAATACTGCTTTGGTATACTGTTGGATAGAAGTCTTCAAATGCCCAATCTGCATTTACTGTTTGAGAAAGTGGGCTAATAAGACGTTAACTACGCACTATACAGTCGGCCAAAATCATTTAGTGCACCATTATAACCACCAACTAAACACACACACATTCAATTCAATCAGTCGGTATGTGGAAAAATTCAAAGGAATGAAAATTAATATTCCCAAAAATTCCACAAACTCCACGAAACTATAAACATAAATTTTATTGTGTGATAAGCATGTTTCATGCAAACAAAATTAATTCATTACCTTGGATCCTCAAACTCTACGAAAGCAAAAGGCGGCCCTCTCCTGTTCTTTAAGTCTACGAACGTGACTTTCCCAAATTTGTAAAACAGGTCTTGAATGTCTTTCGTTCTAATATCCGGAGGAAGATTCCCGACATATATTCTACATTCGTTTCGGCCATACGACATGTCGCTTCTATTTTCAGATGTTTCCACTTTTAAAAAAGAAGTCTTATACGCAACCGACGCGCACTTATCACTCTCCGTACAAAATGGTGCCAGGAACGGTTTCCGCTCTATCCCGGCGTCCAATTCCCACGCGCAAGATGAAGTTGATACTCACCCTCCTACCAACATAACGAAACTAAAACTGTATAGGGAGGGAAATTAATGTTATAATATAGTTTACGTCTCGCCTGTGCTACGACAGACGACGATTTTTCCGTAATATGCAAAAGTGAGTGTGTAAGTTTGAGGTTTACGTGTACATTACCTAACTGCAATGGCGCGGAGTCTCTGAGAAAGCTAAATCCTCAACCATTCATAAAATTCGTCTTGTTTCATAAAAGTCCGAACACCACAATAAGTATGAATAACTGTAGGATTCATTTTGTGGCAGTGAATAGAGCAGGTATCAAAGAAACGTTATGATAACCGAAAAGGCCGCAATATTAATAATTGTTAGGACTGTTTCGTGGCGGTCAATTCGGTAAGGTGACGTTGGCGTTCCGGCACGCCGGTTCCTGGGTGCCCGCAACGACGATATAAGGCGTATGTTATAACCACGACATGGAAAGCGCTTTCTTCAAATAGGTCGGACTTGCCTAACCATGCTATCTGCCAGGCACTAACCACTACCTTGTTCTATTGAAACTGCAGGATGACAAAAAATGTTCTCCCCACGGATACTGATAGGCCTTAAACCTATATATATATATATCTTGAACAAAGTGTCACGCCATGTTTCCTACGTTACTTCAGTTAAGTAAGCTCATTAATAATATTGAGCACTCGAATACACCTCCATACGTGAACAGCTTTAAATGCTTCGTTACGATCAACATTTTAAAAACTTCTGAAAGTATCACATGATATTCAGTCCAACAAAATGCACAATATAAAATTCCTTAAAAGTATATTTGCCCCTTACCTAAAATACAGCATGAAATTGGCCCACACGTAACAATGAAATGCATTGTGGGAACATCCCACCACCAGCAGAGCGGCCCTTTTAAGGGCCACAGAAATATATCACACTGCCAGCAGGAGTCACTACTTCCAAACCTCAACACAGCATGGAGGGCAACGACCGACCTTCAGCTATGGTCGTTCCTCCCCCACTCCGGCAACACTGTCCTGCCCGCTAGCCAGTGGCATCGCGATTCGCGGACACATGGGCTCCGCCCACTCAGGTGTGCGGAAGGATAAAAGAAGCTGCCTAGTTACAGCCAGCAGTGTATGTTTGTCGTTCGTGCCAGCAGGATCAAGATTGATCAAAAGCAAGAACCGCGCATAATAGCCCAGAACTCTACTGTACTGCACATTGTACAACCTGCATGGGTTGATCATATTACAACATATTAAACTTTACTATAAGGGAGTTGGTTTTGTCATTAAGGTAAAACTACAATATACACTTCTGGTGAACCTATCCTACTACCTACCAACTGCTATCCCACTACAGCATAAATACAACACATGCAGTGTCCACTGAGCATGGAGATGATGCTTCAGTATTCTGCGATCTGACAGTCGGCTGCCTGCCCTTCAGAGATCTTCTGACCTGAAAACTGTGGTGCTGTGAGAGGTGACACTGTGTAATCTCACGGTTAGATGAGCCTGCAGATGGTGAGAACACATTACTGCAAAAAGGTGGTAACACACTACCTGTCTGTATGGTGTCAAATCCCGTTACACCATTAACAACTATTACATCAACTAACAAATGCACTCAACAGAATACAATTCATGACAACTATTAAACTCCTATGTGTCACATTGGGCGATATACCACCCAATGCAACACATTACACATGCACCATCAGGACAAGATCTCTTCAGATCACAGACGTTTGTATGCATACTCCACACAGAATGTACACAGCTATGGACTTATACCTGGAATGGCTCACTATCACATAATTTTAATGTCACAACATTGTAATTTTATGCTTATCAACTTCAGGTATTTTACAATTTTAATATTTTAATCTTCAGGTAGGAGGGAGGTCTTGTATAATATTCTCATTGAGTTTGGTATCCCCATAAAACTAGTAACATCAATAAAAATGTGTCTGAGCAAAACCTATAGCAGAGTTCAGGTAGGCAAACATCTGCCTGACACGTTTCCTATTAAGAATGGTTTGAAACAAGGAGATGCTCTGTCACCATTGCGTTTCAACTTTGCTTTAGAATATGCCATTAGAAGGGTTCAGGCAAATCAGGAGGGCTTGAAATTGAATGGTACAGATCAGCTTCTGGTTTATGCTGATGATGTTAATATACTGGGCAGAAGCATACATAGCATAAAGAAAAATGCAGAAGATTTAATGATTGTTAGTAAGGAGACTGGTCTAGAAGTAAATGCTGAGAAAACTGAGTACATGGTCATGTCTCAAAATCAGAATGCAGGACAAAATCACAACATAAAGATAGATAGTAAAGCCTTTGAAAGGGAGGAAGAATTCGAATATTTGGGAACAACCCTAATGAATCGAAGTCCCATTCATAAAGAAATTAAGAGCAGATTGAAGTCAGGGAATGCTTGCTTTCATTCAGTGCAGGATCTTTTGTCTTCCGGGTTGCTATCCAAAAACACAAAGATTAGGGTACACAAAACTGTAGTTTTACCTGTTGTTTTGTATGGGTGTGAAACTTGGTCTCTCACACTGAGGGTGGAACAAAGACTGAGGGCGTTTGAGAATAGGGTGCTGAGGAGGATATTTGGGCCTAAGAGGAACAAGGTCACAGGGGACTGGAGAAGACTACATAACGAGGAACTTGCTGACTTGTACTCATCACCGAATATTATGCGAATAATCAAATCAAGAAGAATGAGGTGGGCGGGGCATCTAGCACGTATGTGGAAAAGAGAGGTGCATACATGATTTTGGTGGGGAGACCTGAGGGAAGGCGGCCACTTGGGAGACCCAGGCATAGGTGGGAGGATAATATTAAAATTGATCTTGAAGAAGTGGGATGGGGGGCCATGGACTGGATTGAGCTGGCTCAGGATAGGGACAGGTGGTGGGCTCCTGTAAATGTGGTAATGAATCTCCAGGTTCCATAAAATGCAAGGAATTTCTTGAGTAGCTGAGAAACTGTTAGCTTCTCAAGAATGCCTCTGCTCCATGGAGTTATAATATTTTAATCATTTGAGTAAGGGCAATATGATACCTAGATTAGCGTGTTGGGCTTGTAATCCTTTGTTCTAAAAAAAAAAACTCTGAGGATGGCACCCTGGTGCCAAAACACATAGGAGTTTAATACTTGCCATGAATTGTATTTCATTAAATTTAATGCGCTCCATGTCCGTGCATTAGTTCACATCAAAGCAACAAACTACCAGCCAAATGCGCAATGTGTACTATTCACTACTAATATTACTTCCTCCTACATGTTTAAACCCTGCTGGGTCTTCTTCAGGCAGAACGGTTATTTGCATATAAAACTACTTCGATACAGTTAAATGAACATGTGTAGCTGACTTCGCACTCTGAAAACATAATGTAAGCACCTACGAGACTAAACCAAGGAACATTAAAGAGGAAGTAATATTAATAGTGAATATAATAGTACACATTGTGCATTTGGTTGGTGGTTTGTTGCTTTCATATTTGTATTTTATTAAGTTAATTTGTTGGTTCATGTATTAATTATAAGAAAATGTACAGTATGAATAGCATAAAATTACAATTAGTCCACGCTTAAATCTCATTCAGTATATAGGTCATCGATTGGCTAAATGTTTGGTTTACTAGATAATGTGTTGTGTCTTACTGTGACAAAGGATTTTAATATTGTTACACAATCTCCATGGAATTGTTTCATACAAACAAGTTTAGGTCCAATTAATTGTATAATATTTAGTTTTTACTCTCACATGTTTTGGCTACAGAAACACAGCCATCTTCAGGGAGCAACAGTATTTGAGGACATCTGCATCGTTTTATGCTACAGTCAGTCAAAAATTGTAAATTCATTCATGAAGAACACATCCAGTATCTTAATCTTGAATTTCTACTCAATCACTGAAGAAAAATCGTCCATTACAAGACACATGGATACAACATATTATATAATTTGAATACAGTACTTGTATTATAATTTTTAATACAATTTTAACAATACTACATATTGTTACCTAACTGTGAAATGATGCTACATGCATAATTTACCAATTACAACTGACTACGACATAACAAGTGGCATTATGTCCTCAAATACTGTAGCTCCCTGAAGATGGCTATGTTTCTGTAGCTGAAACATGCAGTAGTAAAAACTAAATATCATGCAATTAGTTGGAAATAAATCTATTTGTGACAATCGAGTTTCTTTGCTTAATGGAGGTTCATACAGCTGTGAAAGCAACACAGTCAATCATTGAGCTTGTTTTATTTGCTACATATTATACAGTTTCATGTGACAGGGCTCGTTGGAGACATTCAACTCCTGAGAAGTCTTAAAAAAGGTTGCAACTTGTGTAACACCAAGCTGCACACAGAAGACACTTCTGTTGTTTCATCATAATGTACACAGCATCTTCATGAGGCTGCTCCCTATTATCAGGGCTTCTCAACATGACTGCCTCTTGTACACTGGGAAGTTGGCAATAAATCTACAGACTGCATTAAACACCATATGGGAATTCCAAACTCTCAATGATGGAAACTAAGTGAGAAGCCCTGTCACTGCAGTGCAAGGGCCACAGGGTGGGAACCAGGGAGCCAAAGCTATAGACCTATTACCAGTTTACAAAATATTAATTACATAATGACTAGCAAGCATTTTAACATATTTTTTATGTGTGTCATTTTATGTCAACTACAATACATATGTTCTATTCCCACACTGTGACCTGTAGGGGTGCTGGGGAAGGGAGCAGTGGAAGGTGGTTACACTGCCTACAGTATCACAGGAACTGTCACATAACTCATTACTTAAACACAAAAAGGCAACTGTCTTATGGCTGGATGTTGCCAACTGGTATCAACCTCACACTGAGGTGCTGCTACATGTCATTAAAAGACCACAAACAGAAATTACAGTTCTCATTAATATATTACCAAGCCAGATGCCAACACAACAGCTGATACTGTGAACCGGTTCAAGTAGAAGCAGCAGTGACAACAGGTTTTGGACACTTGACATCAGTTCCCTGCTGCTTGCAACTGTCCATACTTCCACTCATCAATGGTAAATGTTTCGGTGGATCTATATCCATCACAAAGCCATTGGTATTGCCTGTTCCATTAACCTGCTGACGTTTGAGTAGAGATGATGCATTGTGTAACACCGAGAAACAGCTGGTGCAGACACGGACTGGGTCGTAAAGTTGTTCATTTGGCAGCGGCACAGTGTTTTCCGAACAGTCAGCACAAAAGATCTTTCCACAGTTCCTGGATCGAAAGCATGCACAACCATCACCCTAAAATTTTTACTGACTGAAAACATAATTCGAGATTTAATTTATTTAAAAGTTAAATGGTTTTTAACAGAAAATGTTACAGACAAAAATTTAAATGAACTTCAAACCACATTTACAAGCATTTCAATTGTTCTTATTCAAGAAGCTTGACAAAGCACAGCCTGCCACTGTTCTAACCGAGCAGTCTGAAACTGTCACATAAGCAGCTCCTCCTAGCAAACTAGGCAACATAAAAATTTATTTTGGTAATTCTTGCCCTTGTGTTTTTGTGACCATATCTAATAATGTGTCTTGAAGTTTCAGTATGTGTAACAGTTGTCACCTACATGCCACCACCTAGGGGGAAGTAGGAGGTCCCAGACAGGCTTCCAAACTACAATACATAAACTTTGTTGTCTGACCCTGTGACTACACCCACCAAATCATGACTGTCGCCAAGGCCAGTGAGAAAAGAATGGATATCAAGGAAGAGGTGGGTAAGTGGGACTAGACGACTAACATCACTGGTGTTCAAGAACAACAGACCACACATAGACTACTGAGGCCGTAACTCACAACCCATCTTAGGCCAATCAAGAACAAGCAAACCCCAACACAAAAAACATTCATTTAGAACACCACCTACAACTGTAGCAATGTGTACACTGCCAAGACGGATGTCACATCACCACAGTGTTTGAACACATCAAAGTAAAGACAGAAAACCAAATATCTGTGACAGCTGATTAGTCTGCAGAGACCAAACATGGCCTCAAGTCTGATAAAATAACTACAGCAAACACCTACACTTACTGTTTGCCAGTCACCAGGGAAACCACTGTAAGAAACAAACACCCCCACAACATTGAAAAGGAGGATGGATACTGGTACTCCACACTCAGGCATGGCAAAGCCATGCCACTGCAAGTGGGGATGGAGGAAGGACCAAGGTCAAAGGCTGTCTGTGTTAGCGGGATTCAGTATTGCCCATACAGCTAGGAGAAAATTAATCTCATTACTTTATTGTCAGACCTCGTACAAACAGAGCAAAGTCCAGCCTCATCTGTTTAATTCAGAATCTGTTATTCTTAACTGTGGCATCCCTTCCCAGGGAATACCACCATGCTGCACACTCTTCAAATTACTGACAATTTGAGAGCTACGTACCTGGGCATACCCCCTTTCTGACTCATTCACACAGAAGATGGTAACTCCAATGTGTGCAAAATGCTGGGAAAACTTATGATGTGCACGAAATTACACATTGTCATAAGTTTTACACATTTTGGAGCACTTAGCACTTTATTAAACATAAATAAAAATAACTTTAAAACTTCAACTGAGTTCTGTATTTAACTCAATATAAGACCAGATCTTTTCTCTAATTCATCACCTCAAAAACTGGCATCAATTTGTAACCAAATATATATAGCTGAACACATTCCATACATGTATTTTTCTGAAAACTGTAGACTGTCAACAGGGGTCTCATTCGTGGGTAAACAACATCTAAATTGAGGCAAGTAGAGTTCATACCATTTTTGGTGGGATTTTATTAGGTCCGGATATTGAATCTCTGCACACTCCATTATTACATGAGGTGTACTGAAATTGTGGGCTGTTATAAGGCACAGTAACAAGTAAAGTAAAGTAAAGTAAAGTAAAGTAAAGTGAACTGTCCCTGTCCAGGCCATGAGGTATATAGGGGGGCGCAGAGGCATAGGTCTCCTCATCCTTAACCTCGGCACTAGATGGAGGTGAGTGGTCAACTATATGCACCGGCCACAGTACCCCAAAAAAAGAACCGATACCCACTGAATATGAGGCTGGGTGGGCCACAGGGTTCGTCTGGATCCTTTGGAGAACAGGAAAATCTCTTGCACCTACCGGTATTTGAACCCCAGGCTGTGCAGTCCATTGCCTAGTCACTCTACCAACTATGCTATCCTAACTTCCTCAGCTCTCATAGTGTTCTGAACAGGAATAAAATGTTCACTATCGTCCAACACAGTCTGCACGTACTTCCACACAATCCTTTGTTTTGTGGTATAGCAAGTAACTTTGTTGAAGATACAATACTGCTGACAAATCGGGATTTGCCCATGTCAACTCTTGGTCAGGACACCTGACTGAGGTTTTCCATGGTTATCACCACTGTCTCCATGCAAAGTCCAGGACGGTAGTTACAAGCAGGTTAAAAATGCATTCTTCCACATCTTTTCCACTTCATGGCTCATGACACTCTCAACTACAGAGACAATGTCATGAAACCTTATGCAAATAAAATAAATAAACTGTTCCAGCTATTTCTAATCTTTGTAATACTGCACATTCTTACCTGCAATGATGCTTTCGTCTGCCAAGCCAGAACTCTGTGTCACAACCCATGCAGCGGTTCACAGCATGGTCTGGCATCCACAGGGTTGGGCCTGCCTCACGCTCCTCTACCGCCTCCCACGACACATCAGAATTGAGAGACTCTCCAGCCGAGGGCTGCTCCCCACTGCACACCGACTCCGGCAGAGATCCCTTTTGTACAGTTCAGAGCAATATGAGTGACAAGCAGGCATGTCAGCTCAAATTTTAGGAATTCAGCCCCCAAACAAAACGAACGTAATTGACGCTGCCCTCTCAAACATACAAACTAAGAAATGAAGAGCTGTCCAACATATATGGAACACCAGATTTATCATTAAGCTAATTAGGCAGCAGTAGAATGTTTGGGTCAGCTGGTAATCCTTACTGCTGGTAAGTTTTCATGTAAATCTGGCATCAGGCAATCTAGCCTTACAAATTTAATATTACCTGAGTAACATGAAAGATATGCCTAAAAACACAGTCTATTTGTGGTACCATCACTTACAACATCATCTGGTCTCTCAGCATTGGTGTGGCTGCAATGGTGACACACTTGGTGAAGTAGTGCTAGTCTTGTCGTGTGTAGCTCCTGCTGCAAAGCGTCCTCTTTGGCCTGCAACATGTGGTAACAGTGCTGCAGAAATACAAACCACCCCCTACAGTTTATCAAGCACACTGACAGCCTAACACAGACACACAAACAAGGGGCCAGTAACCCCCAGCACTTAGTTCATGTAAAAATTCAGTACTGTACAACCATCCCAAAACAGTAAATTAAATAAACAGTACCTTAAAACACAACCTGAAAGGTGTATACATTTTCCAACTGTAGTGTTTGCTTCTTTGCCTCATGTTCATTTAGTGTGCACCCCAATCTAATGCAAAGGTTGTGACGTATGAGTTTCTCACAGTAGTGCTGCCTAGGATGCAAGTTTTCTAGAATGTGATGCTGTGGCATGGGGTGAGTGGTTCCAAATGTTTTTAAGGATTGCAGCGCCTTCACCTATGGCAGTGGTTCCCAACATTCTCAGCAGCTCACACTCCCTTCAAAATGTATTTAAGCAATTAACAAGAAAATTTATATATAATAAAAATGAAAACTTACTCAAATTGGATGGAATATCTTCATGTCGTAACAGTGTATGATTCTGTGCATAAAAGTCACAATTTCATCAAGTCAGACCATCACTTATTGATTATATCTGTTTTAAAACTGTCAATGTCTGCATACTCAATGAGTGCATGCACCCTGGTTTGGAACCACAGATGTACGGGGTCAAGGAGTTCAAGAACAATGGCTTGGACTGCTTGATCATGAAGATGAAGGCACTACAGTTGTTCAAAATTGGGAACTACTCATCCAATGCTACAGTCTCACACCCTAGGTGATGTGCATCCCACAGCAAAGACTACAGAAGCCCAGAAATTATGTTTCTCCATGCCATACCTGTCATCAACCATGGAAGTCACATTCCTGAAAACCCCCACAGCAGGACGAACAATGGTTAGTGTACACTGGAGTGTACTCCTCTAACCTCTGTCCTTGTGACGTATTTAGATAGAGCCACATAACAAACAGCTACGAGATCAAACACTTACACAACAGAGAACTGAACAAAAATGCACTTGGGTTTCCAAGACATGCAAATATACTCCTTTTATAGGGGTGGCAGAAATGTGTGCAGGGCATTTGAAAGCATCTCTACCATTCACTGTAATCTGTGATACATTCTGGCTGCAAGTCATCAATACTGTTAACTGTCCAGATTTCTGCGAGTATGAACTGACAGAAGCAGCATCAAACTGGTCCATTTGCAAGGTTCAAATATTTTCACATTCAATGTCACTGTGCATGGTAGAGCATTAAATTCAAGGTGCAGCTCATTCTTCACAGTGCTTGTGTTGGAATACAAGCTTGTATCACATACTCGAGAGATTATGAGTAAACATTTCATGCCATAGCCTGGACAAAACCCATGAATTCTGAAATACCTTCAATCACACGTATTTATGATCTCCACTAAACTTTAAACAACTTATGTTTGCATACATGAGCACAAGCAAAAAAACATCTCTAGAAATTCTTCTTATATACGTAGGCAATGAGAAAATTTACTGCAGTTTTAATACATGCTGCATAATCTCTGTTTTATTTTCCGCAAAACTGCATTTATTCCGTATTGTTATCTTTTTCTGTTTACACAGTATTCACTTTTTCATAAACCATATGCTAAAATTCAAATAGCAACCTGGCAGTTTAAAGGTTAACTCAGGACTGTAACAGATTGAGGTCATGAAACGAGTGTGGTATCAGGCTGCACTTCCACACAGAGCCGCAGTACTCACCTTGTGTTCCGTAATAATCTGCTGGAGACGCAACTGAACATCATTGTGCAGTGGTGCTAATCCGTCAAGGTCATCTGGGCGGTAACCTGTACCACCAGATGAGTGGTGCCGTGGCATCCTCTCATCACAGGGTGTAGTGGGATAGCCAGAACTAGGTGTGCGGCAATACAAGGGTGGTGTGGAGTAGCGAGATGTTTTGCCACTAGTCGAGCTACTAGCACTCCCATCTGCACGACTAACATTGTCTGCCAGGAATCGTCGGCTACTGGCACAAACCCTGCACGCGTCACCCCCTGGGTACTCTACGGTTGGGCTCCCTACAACCCGACTACCATTCACAACAGGCTGTACACCGCTGTTCACTTCATGAGCTGATACGATACCCTCCAGTGCTTTCACACTTCCACTGCATGCACTTCCATCACCTGCCACCAATGTGTCAGTAGAACTGTCCACAGACTGAGGCATAGACGACACATTTGCAGCTGACATCACAGCAGCACAAACTGTCATCTCTGATCTGGATTCAGTTGTTGTGTCCTCATTGTCATCATCCTCTGAATCATCAGCAAGTTGCAGATCACCAATACCCTCATCGGATGAACCCTGGTAGCTGGGAACTGAGGAGAAATTTTCTACATGCTGTGAACTTCTGACCAGAGATGGTTCTATCGGACGAACGTGGTGGTTTGGTGATGCTTCCACCGATTCCGTAACATCGTGCATGGCCAAGCTCAGACCATCAAATTTGCTGTAAGTGAAACAAAAACCTGCATCACACCCTTCACACCTCAATCTATGATACACAGTGCAAAGCTGTGTTATTGTGCTATATGAAGATCTGACTCAGCAAATACATACGTGTCTAAAGCAATGCTAGGATCACTTGAACGCCGGTGCATCTGAGTGGCATGCTCAGCTGCGGCCAGCAAGTCATCATATGAGCGAGTCTTGCCAACTGGGGCAGAAGATGTGACTGGTCCACTGTGGTGTGCTGCAGGACAGTCTCCATTCAGAACAGCAGTACCTGAACCCTGCTGCATTGATGCACCAGTACTGGGCGACAGTGGGTGGTTTGCCTCCACTGCACCAAGGTATACCTCACTCCACAGCACCAGGTCCCGCACATTGCAAGCTGGCCACAACACCTGCACACAGATTCATAACATGAATGTTTGGTCTTTACATGTTGCATGGGGCTGACACACCTGCTCAGATGGTACCACTGCTCAAAGTATTTGGCTACCCGTGTAAAGGTGATTTGAGTACTACTTGCACAGGGATAAGTGGGACTATTATAGCCAGATACACATACAGCCAGCTTCAAAACTGATACATCATTCAAACCTTATGAACATGAGACACGTTTAAATTGTTCTACTTTAAGACTAAAAAAAAATTATTAGAAATACATAAAAAAATTTACATATAGGCTCAAGTAATTTACATCACCTTGAAAACCACTTTAGAAATGTTTTGGGATAATATAAGTACTTCTTAGACACAGTGCTTTTCTGAAATTTACAGTCTTGATTTACTGACTTGCAGTGTACACTGAAACCTTCACTTTTACATTCAACTGCTTACCATTTTCTTTCATTTAATTTTTTTAATTTCAATGGTCCCATGTCAATAACCTCAATGTTAAATTACCTCCGTTTCAGACTTACCTCTATTAGAGTTGAAATCTAGCGCTAGGTAGAGAAACATTAACTGGGGATTTTCACTGTACAGTTAAATTGATGTTCTACCAGTACGACTCACCAGCTCTCGTGAAGTGCAATACAGGTGGTTCCTGAAATTTGGAGCCTTTAGGAACTTCCACACTGAGAAAGTTCTCTCAGCCACTTTCAGACTGGCACGTTCCTGCGTGGAGTTGCAAAGAAACGTTCCGAATAGGTTTGAATATGTGTGTTGGGCCAGCTTCACCTGCGGATCATACGTATTTGAACCATAGTAATGTGCTGTACAGGAATCACATAACCCTTCACAAACTGCATTAAATGGATGGCCATCTACCCGCCACGGCAGCTACATTTAACTGAAAGCCATGACCCCGTCACTGCCGTTACACTAATTTTACAGCTTCTTTTATGCATATCAGTATACAACATGTGTTTTTTGGTAAAAGACAGAAAACAGACAAATATAAGGCTGCAATATGTTAGTGGCATGACCAAATACTAGCACAATACAGGCATATAAAGTGCTGGAGATTTTATATGGCTGCCTGAAAACAGTAACTAACCACATCTCACAAAAAGGCCCAAAACACACTTTATTTAAGTTCCAGCATACCAGGTACGCCTGTGAGAATTCAAAGCTGCAGGGGAACTGATGTAGTAGCTGGTGCACACAGTCTAGCCACTGGAGGAACACCGGACATCTCTCGCTAGGATCAACCTTCCCTACTGCATGCCCACACCGGTCAGCAAATTTGTGCCCAAAGTCTAACCACTCCCGCTCACACAGCACTTGGAAACCCTGCAACAACAAAGGAACAGGTCTCAGTATGCCATCTCCCAATTACATAGTGGAACAAATCCATCTGGTAACTCTCTCAACAGCTTCTAAGTGACACTTTTTGATATGTGCAATGAAACAGATGACACTATGTACCTTACTGCCACAGCAGTCACTGCCACAATTTCAACAGCCACAAGGGACACCAGTGTCCACTGTCTGATGGTGCCCAAACACGAGCACACAAGACACTCAAGGAAATTTAATTATATTTGCTCAGTGCACTGTGATTGCACCCACTTACATACATTAACATACACACACAATAAAATGACAAGTTATCCATAAACACAACCCTCCCGTATGTTTCAGCGATAAATCAACACACACACACACACAATACCAATACACATGTGCATAGCAAATACATGTCTCCTACATCATCTACTCCATGAGGCTAGTTCAGTATACAACATCTTCCTGTACAGGGTATGTACATAATACAAAGAGTTATATATCTACGGGACTTTTAACACACTTTTATTCTGTCCTAATTTTAAATTTTAACCACACTTACAGGACTTGAGCACCCTGGATTGGAAGTATCAATATTAGATGTTTGTACACATATAACTACACACGTTGTAAAGGATGACTTATCAATGAATTTTAACCAGGAATATGTCAATACATTAGCCATTACTGTATTAATATTATATTAACACTCACATCAATGGTACGATAATATGGATCCAGTAACAGTTCTGCAAGGGCCACAATCTGTGGTGTTCGATCCCAGCCATCTGAACAGTGGACCAGAACCGGCCGCTCTTCATGTACTATCGCAGACACTACCGTCACAGCCGCCCGCATTAAGCCTGACATGTGATGAAGCCAGTGGGTTCCTTCCAATTGACTAAACCACCTGTAATAAAGACACCACTGCACAATCTACAATACCATAAACAGCAGAAATATCACTGCCAAAATGGTGTACATCACCGATGCGCACAGCCAGGGGTCAACAGATGTTGGTGACGATTGTAACTGCAGGTGTAGTACATGCCAGTGTACTACAACTACTCCTTTCACCACATGAAAGCTGTGCATATGTATGCTGAGATGCAACTGCTTCATACCAGCCCTTCCCATCCCATGACACAAAAAACGCATAAAATTTTGTCCCTTATACTACCTAATGTGTTGCAAGGTATCACATAATGTTCAAATTTGGTTTGACACATATGATGAAATAAAAAACAAGAACAACAATTATGATGAACATAGAAATTGGTAGTTTTTTCCAGCAGGTGGCACTGATTTTCACTTGCAACAGAACAGCAGACAAGTAGGTATGCCGACACCTGCGCATGTTGTATCACGATGTTAACAAGGCTTCCACCATGATGTTCATGAGATCTGCGCTCTTTTGGGATATCCCTGACGAGCGCAGATCTGAAGGCTGTATAAAGTACAAACACCATCACTATCAAAACCAATCATCTCTCTCAATAAACACTGTAACACCCAATTACTCTTCTAGAATTTAAAGTATTTCCCCACTTAACAATCAATTTCGATGACCATAAGTCAATAATGTTAAAGTTACATTTCCTCCATTTAATCTTACACTCATTTTAGTGTTCAAATCCACTACTCTAAATAGAAACCCTGAGCTGGGAATTGACTATACTGATCAGTTTTCCATAACTACAATTACGCCACTGACAGCACCGAATATACGTTTCCAACTATATATTACCTCAATAACAGAAAGCAGAATATATTCAGTATGTACTTTATGGTCATTATCACAAGAACACACAGTAAAAGCTGTGATATCCTTCAACAGATGGTCCAGAGACCTGTATTAACCAGAAACTAAGAGACCCATTACATTTCACTACTCCATCAAGCAACAGCACTTGGTACCAACTCCAAGAGCGTGGCTCTAATTATTCAAGTATTGCTGGTTCTTTTTACATTATGTATGTACACCTTCTTATGTAAGTAGGTTAACTCCATATGCAGAGGAAATTATTGGGGATCAGCAGTGTGGATTTCAACGTAACAGGTCAACTACTGATCATATATTCAGCATTCGTCAAATACTTGAGAAAAAATGGGAATACAATGAGGCAGTGCATCAGCTATTTATAGACTTCAAGAAAGCCTATGATTCAGTTAGGAAGGAGGTCTTGTATAATATTCTCATTGAGTTTGGTATCCCCACGAAACTAGTAAGGTTAATAAAAATGTGCCTAAGTGAAACATATAGCAGAGTTTGGGTAGGCAAACATCTGTCTGACACGTTTACTATTAAGAATGGCTTGAAACAAGGAGACCCTCTGTCGCCATTGCTTTTCAACTTTGCTTTAGAATATGCCATTAGGAGGGTTCAGGCACACCAGGAGGGCTTGAAATTGAATGGTACAGATCAGCTTCTGGTTTATGCTGATGATGTTAATATACTGGGCGGAAGCATACATAGCATAAAGAAAAATGCAGAAGATTTAATGATTGTTAGTAAGGAGATTGGTCTATAAGTAAATGCTGAGAAAACTAAGTACATGGTCATGTCTCAAAATCAGAATGCAGGACACAGTCACAACATAAATACAGATAATAAATCCTTTGAAAGGGTGGAAGAATTCAAATATTTGGGAGCAACCCTAACAAATCGAAACTCCATTCATGAAGAAATAAAGAGCAGATTGAAGTCGGGGAATGCTTGCTATCATTCGGTGCAGAATCTTTTGTCTTCCAGGTTGCTATCCAAAAACACAAAGATTAGGGTATACAGAACTATAATTTTACCTGTTGTTCTGTATGGATGTGAAACTTGGTCTCTCACACTGAGGNATGAAGAAATAAAGAGCAGATTGAAGTCGGGGAATGCTTGCTATCATTCGATGCAGAATCTTTTGTCTTCCAGGTTGCTATCCAAAAACACAAAGATTAGGGTATACAGAACTATAATTTTACCTGTTGTTCTGTATGGATGTGAAACTTGGTCTCTCACACTGAGGGAGAAAAAGGACTGAGGGTGTTCGAGAATAGGGTGCTGAGGAGGATATTTGGGCCTAAGAGGGACGAGGCGACAGGGGATTGGAGAAGACTACATAATGAGGAACTTAATGACCTGTACTCATCACCAAATATTACTCAGGTAATCAAATCGAGAAGACTGAGATGGGCGGGGCATGTGGCACGTATGGGGGAGGAGAGAGGTGCATACCGGATTTTGGTGGGGAGACCTGAGGGAAGGCGACCATTTGGGAGACCCAGGCGTAGATGGGAGGATAATATTAAGATGGATCTTCGGGAAGTGGGATGGGGGGGCATGAACTGGATTGAGCTGGCTCAGGATAGGGACAGGTGGCGGGCTCTTGTGAATGTGGCAATGAACTTTTGGGTTCCATAAAATGCGGGGAGTTTCTTGACTAGCTGAGAAACTGTTAGCTTCTCAAGAAGGCCTCTGCTCCATGGAGTTAGTTAGTTAGTTAGTTAGTTAGTTAGTTAGTTAGTTAGTTATGTAAGTAGTGCTGAAAAGTGAACAGAAAGTGTGGCAGTGAAAACAGGACACAATATCAGGTGACAAATTAAATGGGGAGGTCTGTCCATGAGGTTGTTCGGTACACTAACATAGACATCAGGTATAATGTTCTCCTCTCCACAACATTACAATGTCCAGCAACACTTTGGTATCAGAGGTGCCAGACAGAGCAAATTTCAAAATATTAGGAGCCAACATACAGAATTCAAACCAACTAATTTCAATGTAGCTGCAACTTCTATATGAAATATTTTTTTCAGCTTGTTTACTGAAATATATCTACAAGTGTATTCCATTCTTTAAATTCAATGACACTGTAATTCAGATTGTGGTCCTGTGGCTTATGACACTGCAGTTACCAAGGTTCCATATAGATCTGCTGCCTCCATAACCACAAATATCAAGATACTTTAGGGCCAAATTTAGGCAAAATTGAATACAGAAGCTCAGATTTAGTAATAAACTCTGACCTCATGAAATGGGATAGACAAATCACAGAAGCATCTGAGTTGAGACAGAAAATTACGGGTTGATTCCTGGCAGTAGTAGAGACTTATTTCTTCACCACATCCAGTGCCAACAGAAGGAATGTGGGGAGCTTTACCTCCATTTCCCAAACACAAATTCATGGCTTACGTATGGGGGTAATCATCACAGATACCTCATTTCATCAAAATCTATTCATCCAGAACAAATTTACTTCAAGTAGTTACAAATGAACAGATACATACTTCGGCATCTCAGCAGCAGAGGAACATAACTGCCTGACAGACTGGAAACTGCTGCGGATTGAGTGGATATTTGCCAGGTTCATGAACTGGATCTCACAGCTTGGGTAATACTCCGGGCACTCACATCCCCCGCCACGAGCACGATTTGCCACAGCTGTGGTGTATGAACGTGCATCCATGATCAGCACCTTCTGTAACAAGTTGGAACTGCCACAGAAACACAAACTAAAACACTCGGTACCTTATAAAGACATAGGTTAAGTTAACGTGCTTGGTTATCCCAATGAAGTGGCATCTGTCTCTTTAGTGATCATTTTAACCAAATAACAGACTAAAGACTGACAGCTTCCTAAAGAGAAACCACACAGTTTTATGGCTAAAATTCACTACGGTAACAGTTGTCACTACTGTGACTTCTTACTACTGTTGTGGGGTGAACCCACACCTCAGTAACTAATGAAATGAGGTACCTGTCTCTTAGCAAGGAGGTATGTGCCATAGGCAAGCTGGCAATTTCAGTGTAAGGAGATCACGTGCTGGATGTGACAGTTCTACAGAATGTTTGTCAAAAAAGTGCATAAAAATATGTATAATTTTATTGGCAAATTTACAGTTTTTGAAATCTGAAAGTAACTATGTGAACGGTACAACACACAACTTGAAGATGAAAGTAGAGTCAGCAAACTACACCTCATGAGTATCAGGCATACCTCATACCCTAGAAAATGGACAGTGTGCAACTAAGGATACGAAGTTGTCTGTGATGTGATGCCATGCATTTTGGGACAAAGGTTTCAGAGAACATGTTGCCTCCATACTCAGAGTAGAAGGATACAGTACAGTTCCTGCAAAATCTTGATACCTATCAACAAATTAAATGGTACCACATCCAAAAACACTGCAATCACAATATTCAGAACAGTATGAACATCAGATTTCACATCAATAATTTTAATTGGAACCTCTACACCGCAAGGCAGAAGAGGAATGGACTAAGTGAAGTGAAGTGCACTTTCATTGGGATTCAAGATTTATGCTGTACATATGGAAAGACCTAAGAGACAAGAAAGCAACATTACCACTTCAACAAACCTTGCCAACACTTCCATCAGTTTCACTCTCAGTTTTCTTACTATGGGACAAGCCAGCACTGCTACGGTCCATCATAGTGCACTGGCCACGATCGTAAGCACAGGCATCTGCAATGGCCTTCAGCAGGTCTTCGTCGGCAGAGGACCGCCAGCCCAGCCATCCAACCTCTGGTTGGCTGCAGCGAGCAATCACAGCTCCATTGCCAGTATGTCTGCACAAAGCAACATTTCCTCTGTACTCCGTCACTTTACAGCAATGACTTGTTACAGTAGGTCACTCTGACAGCCTCCCTCCCGGAAGATTCCGCTCTCTAAGACTAGGCACCAGGAAACACTTCCCCCAGTTCAAATGAGAGGAAGGATTTTGTTTTAAGTACAGACGAACATAAAAAAAAACAAACATCATATGAGTGACTGCATAAACTGTACTTGTGCATGAAGTTTAGTACCAGTAAATATATATCGTGAACAGGTCCCAAACAATTCCAACATGAACTGAGGCTATCCACACATTTGCTGAAAATATTCAGGTTATCTGAGAATAAAATATCTATCAATTACCCCTACTTGCTCAGAAAGATCCTGACACACATAGCTGTGGGCCTGGAATCCAAAGAACACAAGCTCACCTCCAGACAACAGCAGGCACTCGCTGGGCACTCCTGTAGCGTGCAGCAGCCTCCAGGGTCTCATCTGTGATACATGCTGGGACAAGCAAGAGCCGTGGATATGATGAACACAGTCTATAGTCTGCATTGGCCTGCACATGAAATTTATACACTTCTTACAAAGTCTATATAATGCTGGCATTTCCTCTACATCACAATCTCAATCCTACATACCGCATAATAAGCAGTTTGTTACTGTTAATATTTAACAGCCAGAAGCCTCAGAAATGTAGGTCCTTCAGGGCAAAACCTGCATGTCACCTAAAGAGGTATTTACTGTAATAACAGGTTTAGTGCAGCAAAGATTAAGGTGGATGGAAAAATACTAAAACATACAGACAGATGTATATGATGGTACCAGCACTTAGGGAAATAAACGTCAGAACATACAAAAACACATGTTGCAAATTTCATTTTGATAAAAAGCATCAGTGTGGCGTGCATGTTGGTACTTTGTGGTATCTGATAATCTCACAGTTGTGACTACAGGACGTGATGTTTACGATAAAATACACTGACACTTTAGTGAAATATACCACTTACATCTTCAGTGTTGACGGGTGAAAGATGGAGGCATCAGGGTCCTCTGAAAGAGTCATATATTTCCAATGGACTATGTGGCATTACTTCCCACAATAAAGCATTTTGTACCAGATTTTGGTGAAACAGACTAACAAAAATTATGGTTTTATGAGATGCAATACCATGTAGTTTCAAAGACTGCTATAAACATTCAAATAAACCTGCTGCCAAAGTAGAAGGGTGAGCCATGCAGGGAGAATGGTGTGGATAGTAGGTACAGGGGCCAAGGATAAGGAAAATGGGAATACAAACCAGCATAGGAAGGAACAGGTACATGAAGAGAAGTCATAAAATTAAAAAAGAAAAATTACAATGTAAAAATAAGAAAAAATTACATAATATCAATGGAAGATATACAAAGAAACAAAACGTAGGAACCAGTGCTGCTTTTTAGAGCCAACTGTTCTCCCAACATCCTGCTCATGGTCCTCTTATCCTTAAATCTGTACCACTTGCTGCCATGCAGCTAACTTTTCTACCTCAACCATGGAGGCAGAAGGTTCCTCTGAAATGTCTGCCTACCTAATAATCTGCATGGTGTTAAATTTAAGATTCCCATTGCCACGACAATCTAAAATATCAGAGATTAGGGAAGCTACAAAATAAAGAGACCTAATTTTTCTCTGTACATATCATGAAGGCAAACAGGAAGAGCAGAGGTACACATGTAGCTCCACTCATTCTTAACTTCTGCACTACACAGAGTTGAGAAGTCAGCCTTGTGCCTCAGCAGGAAGAAGCCACCGATACCCAACAAACAGGAGAGGCTGGGTGGAAAACACAGCTGGTCTGGGCTTTTTTGAGGAGAGGTACATCTCTTGCCCCTGCCAGGATCTGAATGCCCAATCATCCAGACCACTGCCTAGTCACTATACTGATTATGCTACCCTGGCTCTGAAGCTGCACAATAAACTGGTAATTTTGTTTTGTTAAACCAGTGAATTTGGTAACGTTAAGCCTAGCTGTATGAAAACTGTGGCTCTTGTTTGTACAGTTAAAATCAGAATACCATAAAGAGGGACAGAACATGATTAACTTTATAGAAAAACTGGCTGAACACAAGTACTCTGAAAATTGTGTTAACACTCTCCACCGTAGTTATACAAAATCAACCAATCTGCTGATGTTTCATAAGGCAAAGTTGCTGTCTGTTCTGAGATCCACACACAACACATAACAGCACTATGAGCACAACGTAGAATTTGTGAATGTTAAACCTGGTGGTACATAATGTAACCGCTAGGCTTTAAAAAGGTTAACAGGCTTTACTGTTATAGCACAGAGAAACAGAAGTTGTCCCTGAGTTTAATCAAGCACCATGAAATGAAGATGAAGAAGGTAGATATGCCTCCACAAATTCTTAACTTCAGTGGTAGATGCAGGCAAACATCAGCTTCATACACTGGCTGTCTGATCCCCTAGGAAAAAGAGACCAGAACCAGTCTGCACACAATGGACAAGAGAAAACCCTCTTATCTCTGGGAGGAACCAAATCACAACCCCCAAGCTGTCCAGCCCATAGCCTAGTTACTAGAATCTGTACGCTCTCCTGGCTCCACCTCACAGAAGTGAAGAGCAATTGCTGTGTATATACAATATGCAATAAGCTGAGAGTCAAAACAGACAGCAACCCAATGAACACACCCACCTGTGAAATGCGCCAGGCACCATTTACATCGAACCTGAGGCGTTCCACCTCTGCCTGGAAAGATGAGACTCCTGTCAGAGCATCGTTGCTGCCCCCAAGACGTGCAGCCACCTCTTCACCACCCTCCTCACTTGACCAAGCCATGAATGCAAATGCAAACAAATCTTCAATGTTGGAAGGAGACATTGTTGCTTTGTGAAGTCGACGGAACCAATCAAGACAGTGCTCATTTGTGGTGAACGTACATCTGTAAGATAATGCAAGAAGACTTTACAGCCACAAACAGGAAAACTGCAGGACACATAGGTCTGTAAGGTGCCAAGTTATTTTGCTTTAAAACATTCTTTATGTCTGCACTTTTCATTAAGACTCGCATGCCTTATTTACATGACAAATACACAGTTCACTCTGCCTAAATCTAATCCCAGTATCTAGCATCCTATGTGGAAGCTTTCAAGAAATCATTAGTAACAGCATATTATACAGTTCCTGTAATGCACGACAGGAAACATCTGTGGTTGCTAGCCAGCAAATGGTGTTGCCCACTAAATGATACACAGCCTTGCATTAACACAAAATTCATGCAACTATGTACCGCAGAGAGAGAGGCATCTTTGGTCACTACGAAGCAAAGACACTATCAGCAGGCTCCACTTTCAGCTGTGCACTCTGATGTAAAATAAATACTGTTACTGCAGAGTCATTACTTAACCAGAAAAATAATTTACCTGATTCAAGGAAGCCACAACAAATAGCCTGCTTTTAATCCATAAGACACATATGGCACGTCAAGTCCAAAATAAGAAATATGCAGAATACCCCTTTCAAATTCGTAACTGTTATGAACAATGTGCTTTATTACCAACATTAAACAGCCTCCATGATTCTCTGTTATGAACAATGTGCTTTATTACCAACATTAAACAGCCTCCATGGTTCTATCATATGCTTGAGTCTCAGCAAAAGGATCACACAATGTGTAAACACTGACACACAAGCATACAGCTCACATGTCTATTATGACTAAAAATGTTGATGCCATATTCTTAAAAATTATTTTAATCTCATATGCTAAGTAATGTGCTTACAAATTCGATAACACAGTTATCACCGTATTCAAATTTTTAATATTTATGTACTGTATTAGTCATTTAATACTATGGAAGCATACACTGGGCAGACTAAAAGCATGGGTTATTTAATGCCACTCACCATTTTTCAGTAACAATGTATAAATCTGTTCTGTAATAATCCTTGGTAGGATAACCCACTAGTGAATAACAAATGTACCCCTGAAGGCAATTTATTAATCATACTGAAACTTGTTGGATAAATACACTGCATAAAAAATATATCCTATAATGTGTGCATTGTATGCTAGTCTTTGTTATCAAACACACACTCAGTACTACAGATTCATTCAATATCACTATTAAATGTCAGGTTTGTACACTTAAGTATCATTTATATTATGACAGTGCTAGTTCACTGAAAAAAAGATCACAATCACCTATTCTACCACAGAAAATTTTCTGCTGAAGAATGTGGCCACTACTTCTGTGTACATACTTATAGACAAAAGCATCTTTAAATTACATGTTTTCACAATTTGCAACACTCTGAAGGGCTGCAACTACCAAACCAAAGTTTGATATGCACTATGACACCAGGAGGAATGTGCAACACACTGTGCTTCACTGAATATATAAAATTTCAACTTACACAGTTATTTGATGATACACAGCCTGAGAAAAGCAAGCTGAAGTTCACTGTCTCAAAATTAAACTCAGGTGTTCAATCACTTCTACTAATGACAGAGACTAAGACTGTGACATTATAGAAAGGAATTACAAAATAAACCTGCACACTTTTCTAACCTGAATAAGCGTGCATCCTTGCAGCCGACATGTAAAGAGAAGATGTCTTTAACTTCTATAACTTCTATCAGTCCCAAGGGTATACTGTAGTATGTATCTTTCAGCAGTAGATGGAGCCGATAATTTGACAGGGCCAAGATGCCATCAGCTGTGCGCCCAAGGAACTCAACACCTTCACCACATACAGGTACAAATGGCACTGACAAATGAACATCCTCAACTTGAAGACTTCGTTTTGGAAACAGCTCACATGCTCGCACATGGCATATCGATTGCAGGCTGGATGGTTGCTCAGAACCACCATCCATATTGTTTGGCCTGTAAATTAACAACTTAGTTTCATTCAGTTCTAACTCTCCCCTTTCACTACTGGACCTCTGACAACAAAAATTTTACTTCATTCTTCACTGTCACAGTGAACATCAACATTTCACCAACTGGTAGCCTGTAAAAGCCATTGCTACCTTAACATTCAGCTACACTGCCTACATGTCACTAACACCAAACAGAATCCTTCAAGGAAGGCACTTTGTACTGATTAAGATGCACGCCTGGAATTTCTTCCAGAAGATAACTTTGGTCACAACACTTTGACTGACCTGATTGGTGCCGACAGACTGTCAGTGCAATCAATCATCTGACATATCACAAAAAGTTCATGGACAAAGTAATAACAAGTCCTTCTCACAAAACAGCTGCGAACTAATGTCAGAAGCCACCTCAAAACTTACGGGTAGAATTATAAAAATGCGTGAATATTAAACCCCGCTGCATGACATTCTATTGATCTCGGAGAGACAGCAGGTAACGCCGTGTTTTTCACTGACGACAATTAGAAGGCATGGACGCGCTTCCGCTAACTGAAGGCATATTTCCTTACATTAACCGTACCTACTGTTTCGAGGCTTTCAATAAAAGCGATACGCCAGCGCGGTTTCGCGTGGCACGCCTACTCTTGATAGGAAAAGATGTTGTGAATATACAACCATATATTATTATTTCCCGGTCGCGTAGACAGAAAAAGCTCTTCTAATGCTACAATTTAAATAAAATCGTCTTTACCATAAACTAAACTCTGGAACTAGATTTCAAGGATTTACCGATGGCCTACATATTCTGAAACGTCAAAATCACTTGATATATGAATTACAAACAGACTTACTAAATTCTCAACAAAATACAGCGGCCTATCTTTCACTATTAATTACGCATATTTTTTCTTGATTTTACGAACGTATTACTGACAAATACACCACAATTTCATTCTTAGATGTCTTACAGCTGATCCCGCATAGAAAGTAGTAGTAATGGCGGCCAAACATGACGTCAGCTGATTATCGCGAAGTTCCGGCCCTCTGGAGGGAAAATATAAAAATGTATTGGACATTGGACGGAGTAATCTGTGCATTCGACCACGTCCAAAACCAGGTAGGCGTGGCAGTATGCACATATGGCGTAGAGTGTACAATAGATGCCTGTCATTCCATGTACTGATTTTATAATATACGATTTAATAATTGGTTTATGTCTCGATTCCGCTTAACTTAAGCCTATAACTACACTATATTGGGAGAAATATACTGCCTCTATCCTGAAGATGGAATCATTCTGTTTCTCCGAATCGTTGACACTCAAGTACGGCACAATATCAGCGTCATAACGCAAGACGTCGCATCAACCTCTGTCTCAAAAAAGTTCCCTTATATTTCGGAACAAAGATAATGCACTTCCACTGTCACAGCCTTCAGATCGAGGCCACACGTAAATAGGTACATGGAACCACTTAAGTGTTTCCATCATGACATGTGGCAATAGAGGCGACGGCACATGGCTATGAACTTTAGGCAGGTTAACATTTTTCCAAAGGCTATAAACAGATTTCCTTGGATTACAGCGGGGGCTTTTCGCACTTCGTCGACCCTGAAGTGGGGCTTCAATCCACACAGTATTTTAAGGTAGAAAATTCTAAAGTTCAGCTCACGAATCGTCTTTTACATATCGCAGGAATAAAAGACTGGGCCCCTGATATGTCCCGGAGCTGGAAATATCGAAGTGATAAGTCTTCTATAGACCAAGCTTTTCACATTACTGATGGGGTTTAATAACAGTGTGCTAAGGCAAACACTGCACCTACCATGCAGAAATTAATCAGAGGCCAGGAAATGCATATTGTTGACTTAATAAATTACAATTCCGCCAGATATTATCATCATGATGAAATAACGAGAAATAAGGTACATGGAGACATAATATGCATGTGGAGAAACAAGAAATTATATAAACCGTTCTGAAAACCTGCACGGAAAACGCCACTTCGAAGCCGTAGCGATACTCCCAATACGACATATGCTGCCACGGAGGGCTGGTAGCATGTGTCTGGAATCAGTGGTGCACTTGCCGCACATTCATTTACGTTTATAGTGAACAGATGGCAGCACAAATTTAATCTTGTTTCCAATTCAAGTTCCATTCGTTTAATTTGTGCAAGGACGGTAGAAGTTGCTAGGTTTAAATTTGTGGAAAATTATAATTAAACATTATTAGCGGAAGTAAAATTACTAACAGTGGCAGTTTAACACTTCCATTACAACACCCTACTCTCAGTGGACACTAGATTATGCGCCATTTTCAAATCTCCATTTAGTATCTCTCCAAAAAAGTTCTCGTTTCCTTCACTAGTTTTGTACAATAATGACTTCGTTGCTGTGACTACACTTAACGAAATACACGTTATTATATCTTCGTGTTCAGTGGATACTTGCAAATTAAATTTCACACTTTAAAACACTGTTGTGGCATTCGAAATAAGTTTGTTCTTCTACTTGAACTTGTTCAAATTTTCTGTTTATTTTATATATGCTGTGTTCTGCTTATGAACAACGAATAAGAGTTTTAGGTTTCCCATAGAATTTCAGCCTCCTAGAGTGTTACAAAATAATAGTTCTGATAACAGTTGGCTGTCTCTTGTTATGCCATATAGGAATAGGTGTTCATTTTTTAATTTATGTGGGTGAAGAGGGTTAATTTGCATTTCAATTACACATAATTAAAAAATAAGTCAGACAGTGTATGTCTCATATTAAGTGACAAACTGGAAGTTAGTTTATAATGGATGAGAAACAGTATAGTGAACTTTCCAGGTATTTCACACTAAAGGAATGGAATAACATGTCAGAATATGACAGAATACGCTATTACAACATCCTAGAAAATTACAAGGTTTTGCATTCCTTAGGTGAGTCTGTTTAAACTGCAAAAATTTAACATAAACAGTTCTGAGTTATTCAAAGATACGTATCTTTATCGGATTGCACTTTGTGACATATTACTAATTCATTATCAGTTGGTAACAATATTTTACTTGGACGTACGTGAAAAAATTAGATTTGGAATCAATCAAATATACCAACAAATGCATGTCATAGGTTTCCAAACTATACATAAGTTTTGAAAACTCCTACACATATAGTTTGCAAACCCTACCATGTGCATTTGTTGGTATATACGATTGTAGGAATAATGCATGGAATTAATAAAATTAAATTTATATCTGGAATTTGTTCAATTAAATTACATCCCAATCAACACAGGAACATACGATAGCCTAATTCACAAGGCAATAATTTTCCCCATTACACATGATTTATTGTTTAAACTTGATCTTAACAATCACTGGCGGGCCGCGGTGGCGCAGTTGGTTGAGGCACTGCTCTACAAACCCGCAGGTCGCGGGTTCGATTCCCGATGGTGTCAGTGGATTTTTCATTGACATAATCCTGTCGGTCGCACTATGGCCCTGGGGTCGACTCAGCCTCTAACAGAAATGAGTACCAGGAATATTTCCTGGGGGGTAAACGCGGCCAGTGCGTAGGGCTGACAACCTTACCACCTTCATGTGCCGATTGTCTAGAAATCTGGGAGCCTCGACCTCCTGGAACCCTGTGGGCCTCTCCAGGCCTGCAATGGGACTGCTTTACCTTTTTTTTTTACCTTAACAATCACTGTCTAATATTTTGTTCCACACTGCACATAGTGGTTAATTTTGATACCCTTATTTTTGTGAAATAATTACTTTTTTCCATTGGTTCATGAAGTTTTTGGCAAGGGGAGGATGATACCAAGCAGTGTGTGTCAATGTCAGTAATCAGGGATTTAAACAACATATACAGGTCTCGAATTTATTACACAGAGGGGACCCATCTGTTTCCCACTCCTACATCCCCAGCAGAAATTTCTACAGCATATACAACAAGAGAATTTATTTTACAGCTTATGATTTGCTACAAATTTTCTTCCTTTTCCCATTAATTTCCAACACCCAAGAAGCCTACATCTCACAACTCCTTACGCAGTACAGCAAACATTTTTGATTTCTAATCACACATTATGTACCCTTGTCATAGCTGGGTAGAGTAGTTGCATACACAGAACTGTGTAAGGGTAAGTTACAAATAACAATTACCAAATTAAAATTTTGAGTAGTAGGCTTAAATATTGGATACAATAAAATGCAGTACATTTACATTATAACTTGTCAGGGAATACAAATAATATTTTGCTAATTTTCCATATTTAATAAAGAAAGTAGGCTTGTATGTGTCTACATCCACCTGCGACCCTCATGGCCACATCTGAATGACTACCAAAGTAACTGACCAGGTGTCACTGAATGTTTTACAGGTGTCATCACACCTAATGTATGGTCATTTACACTTTACTGGTCCCCGCACCTTTCAACAGTACCATTATGTTAGTCAACAACTTCTTTCAGAAATACACAGCTTTTGGTGGGGTAATTTTCATTGAAATTAAAAATAACCACCAGATACAAAATACATACTTATTTTCTGGTACAATATGATAGTCAATAGCACTGTAACTATGTAAGGCACTTTCATATAGCTACTCATCACAAACATACCTGCACATTTTGTGCTCGGTGGATTTGTGTGCTGGAAATTGCAACCATGCTGATGAAACTGTTGAACAACTTCTGCACTGGACATGTACAAAATGGACATTTTGCACAAAAATAAATAACTGAATTACACAAATTTTACTTTGTAAGTTTTTTTGGCTCAGAAAGGAAAGCAACACTGTACACTCTTCACAGTAGTTCTGCTCTCTGACAGTAAGATGGTATAATATGAGCCATGGAAATAATGTGACCTCCAAAATTAAGCAGATGTTCATTCTACATAAGTTACACATCAAAGTAACGCATTTTGTTGTTTAGACTTAACTACCAAAAGGCCTGACTTCATGTGTGTGACAAAGAGACCATCTGAACGAGATGAATGGCCCTCAAAGCATAAACATGCAAAGCATGCAGCTAAAATGAAGAGCAAAGTTGGGATTGTGCCCAGTGTAAGTTTTTGTTATATTGATCTTCTATGGAATGTAAGAGTTTCCAATACATTTTACATGTGTTATTACTAAATAAGTAATTTTATGTGATAATGATTCTAACTTGTATTTGGAAAGGATTTGGTTGGAATCTGAGCTAAGAAACAGTTAAAAATTCACCACAATCTAGCCATTAAGTGCTATAATTTGAGTTACTAACAGCATCATTAAATAAACAACTATAAACTAATGCATATATTATTAAAATAGGGCCATAGTGTTATTGGCATTGGTGTGCTCTTGTCAACATGGCACTGAGATATTATACATGTTCCATGCAGTCTTCTTTCAGTACAGTACGAGCATAAAATTATGTGTGGTAGTTGGCAAAATAAAAGTGTATATGGGACTCGCACTTTGTGGTCTCTAAACAGAAGGAAATGCCTAGAGTGGATAAGTGACTACACAACAATATTAATGTACAGTTTTATATATTATCACCCAATAAGTTGTGTTATCACATACATATGAGATAAATTTGCTAGCACACACACAAATATTTTATTATATTCTATAATTCAAACTTTAACGTATGGCATTTACACATGACATATGAGAAAACCGTGCCCACAAAGCATTCACACATTTAATGGCATAAGAACCCAGAAAGAGGATGTCATAACCATGGCCTACAAGAGTGATGGTTTATTATTGTTAATGATTTTTGTTTCCATGCACATAATTTGTGAATGTCAAAACACAGTAAATATTACTACTGTAAGGTCATTCTTTAAGATTGTAAATGGAGGGTACTGAAAAATAAGACTATTTTATTGAAATAATTTAAACTTGACCTTGAATGAAGTATGAATCTTAAATGGAGTAACATCAAATGAAAGCTTTGATGTAATAAAAATGAATGCTGAATTGCTAAGTTTTGTGGTCTTGCTCAAATGGAATTAACTTGAAATTATTGATCAAAATTAAATATTAAACCAGGTTCTTCCTCTCCTATATTGAACATAAACTATTGCAGTTCTGTGTCACAAGACTGCACCTGCTGCATACACAGGACTGTCTGTAAGCATGCTGCTAGGAACATAAATATGATGATTAAAACAAGCTATTTATAGACACTTATAAATTTGTTTACATTAGTGTTTGGATTATTATGTTACACTCTTTAAGACTATGAACCGCATCATCAATTTTCTTACAGCCTCTTCCCACTCCCATTGCTGCCCCAGACTGGTGTTACTGTGTTCACTTATCTGCATATGTTGCCACTCCCTAGAATGACACAAAATACCTCCTTCCTGGGCATATTTCCTATTTTTTTCCTGTACATAAAAGCTTGTAGAGTGCTAACATAAAACTGCTTTTCAGAAAGAAGAAAATGCTTGGCTATTCAACCCATCACCAGGTGTACTTGCACGGGACATACAGGAAGATTTCTTAGGATTTCCAGAAGCAGATTATGTTGGGTGAGTACCCTGTCGGCATTACCGTGTTTTCTGTCTGTGAAACTTGTAAGTTCATATTACAGAGGGACACTAATAACTGAACTTAGATACAAGGGACACTAATAACTGAACTTAGATACAATGTAACTGTAACTCAGATGATACCGAATGACAGGAATTCAAGCGTTATTGCAAATACATAGCATGTTCTAAAACCCATTCCTCATACGTGTTTTAAGTGACAGCTGTTAAGTATATGATTCTTACACACGTCTGAAACTTATCTTAATAAGATTAATGAAATAACTGTCACATTGGAACAAAAGCCTCAAAGACCATCTGTCCCCATCACTGGGAGTTAACGTGAAGAGTAACAATAGTTGGTCAGTGTACACACACACACACACACACGCACACGCACACGCACATGCACACACATATCCACTGGAGCCTCAAAGTCAAGGACACTCTATGAAGAATTAGTGGATGAACTTAATTAACATTCAGTGTTCTTGAAGATGGGTCCTTGATAGATCTAACAAAGGGTGGTCAACTATCATATCATTTCCAATGATGCAAACAATGACAGTCTCCAAAAAAAATTGGCCTTCTAGCATATCACCTGATCAGCTAAACACTTTTTCTTAATTACAGTATGAGCTTAAAGCCTTCATAAAACTATTCTTGCTATAAGCAAGTGGCGTGAACAAGCTGGGCATGAACTGAGCTCTCCCTTAAAAGTGTTAACCAGGCCGCAGAGAAATTTTATGTCCAGAGTTTGTGAAGAAACAAACTTACTGATCTTTTTATAGGTTTTAGAAAAGAATTTTCTGGTTTCCAGCCTAGGAAAGCACTGTCAACTGTTGTTTGCAACTGACATTTTGCCTGTGTATGATTCAGGTGGCAGCAGAAAAATGCTGGTATTAAGAGGCCTTGATGTTGCATGATTTGAAGCACTCACAGTTGTGTTGCTGCAGATTCAAGTCTTCTACGTCATTATGCAATGTCAGGTGGTAGACACCAGTAGGTGCAGATATTTTTAAGGCTTGCAGTGCCTTCCTCTTCAGGGTTAAGAAGTCAAATCGATTACATGGTGTAACAACCCTGAAGACTTGCACTCCTGTGTTTTTATCTTTACAAATTTGAATCTGTGCTGACAAATAACTGATGAAGGAATTAATAACTACCTAACCATTTGCATCAGAGGACATCACAAGAGCTGTTCAACATACTGTTCATCGCATTCAAAACATGCGTGGAAATGATGACATACATTCTGTCCGACTGCTCAGGGCAGCTATGATTAGTGCTAGCACACAGGGGTTGTGAAACATTTACATAAAACCTGTAAGTGACTGATCTCTGAGTACACTCATACCTTGATAAAGTCCCAGAAGGAGAAATCCAGAAACAGGTTGCCCATTGCATTTATCCTCTTCCCTCTATCCAGCGCCTGTGAAAGCTGGTATTCAGCCAGTGCCTGACAGGCAATGCATAATGCAACCTGGCATCATCGTGTATGAACCACCATGCAACGACTCTCAGGTGGTTAGGATACAGCATTAGCTGTACCTGACACGTTCAGACAACACCCTCCAGTAAAACTTTCTGCAAATAATTTGCTGAAGACATGGCTGTGCCAAGGCCTTCAGCATACAGTCCCTTTCTGAGCAGGTTTTCTTCAGACATCCCATCAAATAATCTTTATATTCACATAAAGAGTGGTTTTATTGGAAAACTGCAGGACCATCTCTTGGTTATCTGAAATGAGATCAAGTAATTGACTATATTTATGGACAAGATGATATATATCATCATCTGACAGATTATGCAGGAACTACAATTTGTGAGAATAAAACCCTACTTTCTTCAGAAAAGCACTAGAAGTTGCAGTTAGTGTAAATTTCAGTGACTTCATTGGGCTGCAGCACACCCTACCCACAACCACAGTGCATGTGCTCAGAGGTGCTCGGCCACTTGTCCACACACACACACACACACACACACACACACACATATTCACTTTTTTAAAATAGTAGTTTGGGCAGTACAAAATTTAAATTCAAAATGGCTTACCATCTAGACCCATAGCTGAAAGTGATTCTCATTAGTAATTTAAATGAAAGTGTATGTGTGTATTTGTGTGTGTGGGTGCGTGTGTGTGCGCACACACCTTTTAAGTGGCCATGTTTATGGCAATATTCCTAATGAAAACAGAAATTCAAAATAAAATTAATTCATACAAAACTTTCAATTAATTTGAAAGTGATGTTGATTCTTAATTTATTCTTCATCTTCCTATCATGGCTTAGGCCTTCCAACATTTTCCAGCTTTGCTGCCACTTTTTACATGGTCTACCTAGGTCTTTTCTTCTTGCAGGGTGGTAACGGAAGCTGACCTTTGTGTATTTGTCTTCCTCCATTTGATTAATGTGGTCTCACCCATTACATTTCTTATCCCTAATTTTATACAAAACAGAGAATATATTTAACTTCTATCTTAATTTTTCTTTCATATCTAATGATGCAGGTTACATCACTTGGTCTCACTTGATAAAGTTGTGTAATTAATTTTTAAATCATTACAAAACATAGTCTAGTTGCTGCGATTTGGTGATAAACTATACTTAATGAAATCACATACTGAAACCATGTGCACACACATGCATATACTCACAGGAATTTCTGTAATGTGTTTTGTGTTCATTCATTTCTCTTCTTATCAATCCACCAATCCATCTAGATTTGATGCCTCTCTATATGCAGATGTGTATCTTGTGCTACTTTAAGTTATAGGATGGCCTTTAGAAGGAAAATGGCTGCATTTCAGAGCATTTGTTTTGTATGGCCTATTTCAGAGAAACTGGGGGACCTTCTGCCTTAAATGAGGCTATCAAGAAACTTGAAAGTGAAATTCAAAACCTGGTGGAAGTAGGTGAGCCATTCTAATTTCATCCTGCATGAGACTGCTGCCACAGTTCTCTGCAGCAGAATTATGTATGTACTACGTACAATGTGCACCTGTGAGTATGTACTGTTAAATGTACATAATACAGCTCCAGGTAAACCAATGTTTAATAAATTTGGAATTAAATATTCATAATATGGACTACTGCCAACCACACAGACTATGACTACATACTCATAATATATTCATAGACATTAACATGACTGAATATCCTAGTTTCATGAAACTGAAATAAAAACTTTAAATTCTGGCGTCTTTTCAGACACTGGTTCAGCAGAGGAGGCTGAATCCCCTAAGAGGCGTTACCCTAAGCGATCAGTAACTCGCAAAGATTATGCAGAGGGAAGTCTGCCAGATGATGATGATTATATATGTAAGTATATTTTACTTGCAATCTTCCTCCTTCTCCTCCTTCTTCTTCAAGCATTTTTAACATGTTCACAATTCTGTGAGCAAGAGGATGTTTTGAATTGATGTCCTTGGAGCAGTGTTGTTAAAATCCAAATTTCTTGAGATGTGGAGCTATACCTCCACTCTTCCAGTGCCCCTGTGGCATGCAAATGACCTCCTTTACCTTTGGCTTTACCATTCATCCACATTCACTGCCACCCTCATGCAACTGAGAACACAGTGCATAAGCTGCAAGGAAAGGCAAAGATGGGCAATCTGGAACAGGATCACTTACAAACCACACCACATCATTGAGTCATTATGAACAACAGCTGCAGCAATGTTCCCATCCTAAGGCATGGCAAACCTAGTCCACACACGTGAGAATTCACAGACCATGTCTCACATTACCAATGTTATTCAATGTCTCTCCAAATTCTAAGTACAATATTTGCTACATAATTCAGTTGGCATCACAGTTCCAAGCTGCAGAGTAGTAATCTGTGTGTTTGATAACAGTTCATCATAAATAACAGATTACATGATTTTGTGCAAAACAGTAAAAAGGCACATTTTGAAAATATGAATGATATTTCATTTTGGGGTGCACCTTTCTACTCCTGCTCAGAACTGCCAAGAGTTCCATCTTTTTAACACTTTAACAGGGTCAGAGGCAAATGCAAGGAAATGAAAGCATCAACAAAAAACTAAACAAGATTATAACAAACAGAAACTGCCCAAGCAATAACAAAGTATTTGACTATTAATATGATGTGTCCAAGGAAAATAACCAAATAAGCCTGCCAGGTATTTAGATGTGACTGCCTACTTCAAAGCCATTTGCCCTACTGGCATGTCTTCTGTGATTAATTACCTCAAAATGTTAATTGATTTCAATATTTTACTTGTGATTCAATTATGCATATGTATATACATATTTGCATGATGATGCTGGCCGTTTGTTGTGTTGCAGTTTGTGATGACTGTAACCAAGAGTGGGAGGGAGACTGCCCTGTTCACGGGCCTCTTACAGCTGTTGAAGACACTAAGGTCAGCAAGTCTCCACTCTTGTGCCTTGTCTTATTTATAAAATGAGGTAGTTTTATGGTTTGAATAAAACACTCACTTCAGTGTTTTCAACTACCATGTAAACACCCTACTGAAAATGCATGTCTTGCTGCAAATATTAAAAGAAGAAGAGTTTATATTTATTAAGTGCCTTCAAATTCCAAAACTATGTCAATTTGAATGACTAATGCAATGAGCTATGAGCAATATGGGTGACCAACACCGTACATTAAACAGACCAAGGGCCCACTGAGTTGTTTTGCAAGACGAAACTACAGTGCCCAGGGGTTACTACAGGTACTCCCTGGTTTCAGGCTAAGAACCCCACATTCTGCCCACACACTGGATTTATGCGTTTTGTATGGTTGTTACAATAAATAGTGATTATTTCCCCATGCTATATTCACTGACTGACTGTTTCTAATGGAAGCAAACTGTGTTTTCTGTGAGACATGGAACAATCTTTATGTAATGTATGTATAGCATAGATTAATTGCATTCTTACATCAGTTTTTATCTCCTTTATCCCACCTTTTCATCTAATCTTTTAATATAAATTACACTCTTTTTGGCACCATCCAACCAACCACGTAACTAAGTAACTCCATGGAGCAGAGTCATTCTTGACCAGCAAACGGCTCTTTGCCTAGTCAATAAATTCCTTGCTTTTTACACAAACCAAAGGCTGATTACCAGTTCATTAGAGCCCACCACTGGTCCCTGCCCAGTGCCAAATGAATCCAGTCCACTCCCTCCCACCTTATTGTTTAAGACTGATGTTAGTATTATCATGCTATCAAAGTGCAATGCCCCATGTAACATTTTCTCACATGCTGCTCCAGGTTGCCTTTACAGTGTTACTTAGTTTAAACCCCCTGAACATCTATTTTATTACTTCAGAAATTGTGTGGAAATCTGAATCTGCACTGCTCCCCATACCATTCATTGCTGGGGAGTTTTTTGGACCCATATCTAACATTACTATACATTGAGATGTTGTAAATAAAGGAAACAAATTATGAACACGCAAGGCACATTGCCCTTAATCGGCGCCACATTTCAGCTGCAATGAATTCTTTAGCATCAGCCTGAGCCAACATCTTGATTCTTACAGGTCCCACCAGACCCCACAGACCCCACCCGGGCAGACCGCACAGTGCCCCCTCAGCTGTGCATAGCTCAGTCTGGAATCAGTGGTGCAGGCTACGGCGTGTGGACAAGTGTACCCCTAGCCAAGGGGTTGAGATTTGGTCCTTATGAGGGTGTAAAAGTAAAATCCTCAAACAGCAATGGCTACTGCTGGCAGGTGGGAAGTCAGTCTTTAATACTTAATAACAAAAACTGCTGTTTCCTTCTTGGATTATTGTGCCATCTTTAACCTTTTAAAGCCTAGCGGTAACTTTACATACGACCAGGTTTAACATTAAAAAATTCTACGTGGTGCCCACATTGCATTTATGTGTTTCGTACGGATCTCAGAACAAACAGCAACTTTTACCTTACAAAACATTAAGAGATTTGTTTTTATAACCGAAGCGGAGAATGTTTACAGCGCGGTATGCACTGACTCCTTATATAAAACAGACACGCTTCATCTTTAAAGGGTTAAAATATTCTACCATGATTTGCAGAATTTCAGTTTTGTGAGTTTCGAGACTCCCACAGCAGTGTTGCTGAAGATTCGGGTCTTGTGGAATGTGCTGCTGTGTCACAGGGCAAGCAGTCCAGACATTTCAAAGGATTATAGTGCCTTCAACCAATCGATTGCTTCACCCTGAACGTCAATGCTGACATTGGGTCAACACAGTAACACATCTCAGAAGACCTGAATCTTCACATCAGTTTTTGAGTTTGTAACACCATTATTGTGACAGTGTTTTTGCTCTCCTTACTTTTTTTCATCTCTGTATTCTTATGGATCCATACAACCTTTATAATTTGCACAGTGAAGAAATAATAATTAACCCTTTAAAGACGAAGCGTATCTGTTTTATATAAGGACTCAGCGCGTACCGCGCTGTAAACACTCTCCACTTCGGTTATAAAAACCAATCTCTTAATGTTTTATAAGGTAAAAGTTGCTGTTTGTTCTGAGATCCGTACAAAACACATAAACGCAATGTGGGCATCATGTAGAATTTTTTAATGTTAAACATGGTGGTACATAAAGTTACCGCTAGGCTTTAAAAGGTTAAACAACTCCAGCAACAGAGTGCATCTTTAGAACCTAGTAGTTCCTCAGCTAGTCAAGAAATTCCCTGTCTTTTATGGAAGCCAAAGGTTCATTACCGTGTTCACAAGAGTCTGCCACTAGTTCCCGTCGAGAGCCAGCTCAATCCAGACCATGCCCCCCTGCCTATTTCCAAGTTGTCTCTTTCTGTTTCCCTACCAAATTGCTGTACACACCTGTCCTTTCCCCCATACATGCCACATGCTCCACCCATCTCATTATCAGCCAAATAATACAAAGCTCACTGCTGCTGTTGGCAACTTACAGGAATGATTTTGCTTATTTCTGTACAGCACTTGAATGTAACCTTCATTCCTGTCCTGTAAAATTAATTTTCTTGTTATGAACAGTATTGTCATACAAGACTATTTTAATTCAGTCTTTCAACAGCATACAAAGAATACTTACCATAACATCATCCTTTTTGCTTACACGTCTGTTCTTCATTCTTGTTTCTGTGAATGCTTTGTAAGAATGCAACCCCCTTTTTCTTTCTCTGTGCACTGCAAAACCATTTTTTCATCTTAATATCTAATTCCATCAACTTAAGCTAATAATTTTGGGTGTATATAATATAAATTCCCTACCAGCATGAACGATTTTCGTTTTGTTACACCTGTTTCTGTTGCTGACTTCCTTTCACGTTACTTTGTTCTTCTACATAATACAGAAATTTCAAGTGTCATCTGTTGTAATTATTCCTTTCAATATGTAACTTCAGTGATATTTATATTTATCAAGCCTGTTTAATATTATACAACCTGCTTTCTGTTATGCACAGACAGTGCTACACAGCGTGAAAATTTTATTCAAGTCCTCCATTGTACTGAATGGTCAACTTGATAAAGATATTGGAAATAACAATTTTGGTCAATTGTGGATTCTTTTTCTCTGAAACAAAAAGGCAGAATTCGTTTTGGGACTGGCTAAAGGTCATGTTATGTTTTAATGATCATATACCACATACACAAGATACTGGAGAAAGAACTGTTCATCCCCAGATCAATACAATGAATGAACAAACAACTGAGGTGTTAGAAACCAAACAATTTCTAAATAAATATGAGTGGGTGAAATGATCATCGGCAGCATGCTATTAGTGGCTGTGCATGCAGACTGAGTTAGATATGTAAGAAACATGCGTAGAAGTTTTGTGCCAACACATCACGGTAGAGACACTATGAAAGTATGGGATTAGATGTGGAGTCACAGGACATTTGCACGTTTGGGAAACATGAGGTGATGAAGCCTGTGTTCTGTTGGAAGAAGTGTAGGCTAGCATGTTGTGTGTGTCTCTCTCTCTCATCATTTGAATAGGCTAGGCAAAAACAAGACTAACAGGACAGGAAGTGTGTGTAATAGGAAAGTTGGCTTTGTGGACTCCACCCAACCTCAGAGTAATGATGAGCATTTGGGTTCTGTATCAGTATTAGATAGCAGCAGAAGGATGTAGACATTTATTTCCAGAAATGAAGTAGAAATAATATTAGTTGAAATTCCCAAACATTTTCTTTGATTTTACAGTCAAGAACTGAAATAGTTTATTTGTGCAGCAACTTGCCAACTTTGTATCTTCCTTTGTCCTCTGATTCCCAGATCCGTCGGAACTCTCGGCCATTATATTGTGTTGACGCCCAGGACTGTGGTGTTGCCAACTGGATGCGCTATGTCAATTGTGCAAGGCATGAGGAAGAACAGAATTTAATGGCATTTCAGTACAAAGGTGAAATGTACTACCGAACATTCAAACATGTTCCCGCCCATGCTGAACTGCTCGTGTGGTATGGAGATGATTATGGTCGAGAACTGGGTATTGACGTTGAAAGTTTTCACAAACCTCAACAGAAACAATCTCACAGTAAGCAATGTCACAAAAATTTATTCTTCATCATAAGAATTCTGAGAAATTTCCTTCTGGTAATCCTTAGATTTCAGGATAAAAAAGGGGATTGTTTAAAAATAGGATTTGTATGACCTCATTCATGCTATACACATATACACAGGCAGCTATTCACATCTTGCCTGTTGAGGTGAAGTTTTGGGCTACGAGAGAAATGCTTAAGTTCCTCACTGTTTACAGCTAGAGTAACATCCTGACTAGCACAGCACAATAACAAACACAGACAGCAGCATATTTCAGTTGAGCTAAATATTGCGAGTAAAAACAGCACAGTACTATTTAGTAATTCTCACCATTTTAAGAAAAGTGTTTCAAATTAATTTAGATTAATATATACCTGCTTTTCAAAATAAGGTACCAGATGAAAACAGATGTGACATAATATGCTAAATACCAGGTCTTGAGAAATGCGCTTGCCTGGACAGGACACGAAGTACTTAGCATAATTGCAGCTTCAGCCTGAATGGGTGGATTTTAGGAAGCTACTAAACTTAAGCATATTTTTGAAACTGTGTGTGTCATCTTTTGTATAATTTTACCATAGAGTGGTGTGACATTTCTGACATATGCTGTACAGAAAAAGTAGGTACAGCAGCAAGAATTGGAGGACTGGCTAGTGCAGTAAGTTATATTTTGTTTAAGGGGTGAATGTCCTAATTACAGTTTCCTCAGTTGAGTAAGGAACTAAATAAAGAACATGTAACATACCTCCAGCTGTGTCTTGTACTGTCAACTGATGGGCTAACCATTTTTCATGCATTTTTCTTGTCATGTATTAAGTTAGAAATGAAACTGTATACAGTTATGTTATAACTGGAATTATTAAATATGTAGAACTTATTGTCACTGAATTTTATGAGTTGTCAGCTTTTCTTGATACGTTCCCTTCATGGGATAAGTAATTACAGTTAGAGTGACTAACAGGCATTTTAAAATGTATGATTTCCAAGGATAAATTTAAGACCATAATTTAAATCATGTAAGATAGTTGGTCATGAATTTCAATGCTGCCAACAGTACACATTATCACAAAACATGTTACCCATTTTCACCGCCCCTTCACCCTAGAAATGAGAAGGAATTGCTATATTAGTAGATTGACAGATGTTCTGTACGATTAATCTGGTAGCAGTGGCAGAAGTTGCTGCGGCAAGACAGTGATACTGTTCTTACCTTGCAGATGTGTTCCGCTGTGTTGGGTGTGGCATCACGTATTCCAGTCCAGTGTATCTGGAGAAACATGTGAAGTATTGTCATGGAATGAAGGGCTCAAGATTGTCAAATAACAGTGCACCTTGCAGACTTAAATACAGTTCCAGCAACAGTAATGACAGTACTGCTACTGGTGGCAACAGATTGTGTCACTACAATGGACATGAAAAGACGTATGGTAACAGCAACCATGTTAAATATTCTTGTACCAGTGATACACGTGACAGGAGGTGCTTCAAAAAGTCAGAGTTGTTGGAACATATCACAGACAAGATGCATCAGGGTCGTCTTCATGGTCAGAAGTTAAGACATACCATTAGTGTTAATGCACACACAGCAACACACACTGGGGAGAACTGTCACGAGGATGAAAAGTATGGACAGACGTGTACTGCAAGACAGAGTCTGTTCAAATGGCAGACAAACGATACAGGAGAAAAATCGTATGTGTGTACAGAGTGTGGTTATAAGAGTGCTAAGAGATCTAACCTGGTACGGCACTCACAAATTCATACAGGAGACAAACCTTTTGTGTGTAATGACTGTGGTTACAAGTGTGCTCATAGTTCTACTCTGGTAACACACTCACGAATTCATACAGGAGAAAAACCTTTTGTGTGTAATGTGTGCGGTTACAAGTGTGCTCATAGTTATACTCTGGTAAGACACTCACGAATTCATACAGGAGAAAAACATTTTGTGTGTAATGAGTGCGGTCGTAAATTTACTCAGAGATCTAACCTGATCATGCACACTTCAAAGAAGTGTAACAACACGTCTGCTCGCACATCAAATCACATCAGCCACAGCCCAACACACACAAAAGCCCAAACTGACAGCCACACAAATGCGCCATCTGAGGTCAGCAAACCAAATGCAACCCACTCTCAAACGGCAATGAATCTCATCAGTGAAGAGTGAATGTATAACACAAATTTGTTACCATTCTCTTTGTATAATTCTGTCACATTTGTGTTTACTCATAATTCAGTTTCCTTCTACCAAAAAACTGATTTTCCAATTGTTGTTCCTACTTATTGTTGCTCATTTTTGGTTTTAAGTTGAAAAAAGGTTTTGGATTTATAAAATCACAACTACAGGGCCTGTTAAAATATAGATAAGAAAATAAAGTGTTACACACATAAATTACATACAAAGTTATGTAACAAGTAATTCACAAAATTATCTTTGTTTCATTTTGACTAATGACGACTGTCTGCCCCTAGTATATGTTTTGTTTAACTTTCACACCCTATAAAGGCAGAAGTCTATGCACTTTAACTTTCAACTCATTTAGCTGCTGAGTAATCAAGAATGAGTCCTTCAGTTCACAATCATGTGTCAAAGAAACACAGTAACATGAAATTTGTTGCTGTCTCACGTGTCTTCTAGGATGTGAGAGGCACCATGTACAAAGGTAGAAATTTACCAAACTCTCACAATCACAGTTTAGCATAAATGCATCTGGCACTAAGAGAAAAATTAATTTTTTATTAAGGTTTGTCCTTTCGAATTAATGTTATTTTAGGAATGGGAGGTAGTAAATAAATTAGTTACCATCCTTCCCAGCATAACAAGTACTTTACGAGCACGGTATAGTACTTGACAAGCTTGATACCAATCACTAGGAAAGGGGTTCATTTCTGAGTTTTTCATTGAATAAGCTGTCTTACGGAATCCGAAATTTCTTTAATGTTCAAAACAGCCCATTTCAATATTATCCAACCATCTACGCCAGTACTTCAAGTAATGCATGCATGGACTAAGTCATAAAAATACAAACTATCCACTACTAGTACACAAGTTCATGCAGATAACTTTAACTGCCATGTTCCACACCATTATCACGAAATTCGTACTGCAGTATTGTATCCGATCAACATTAAAATTAGAATCGCGTAAATAATAATGGTAACCTCACATGCCATCTCTTTCCCGGTATTTTCCGACGCCGTCTTAACAATACCCCTGTTGCTGTGCATTTTATCCCTCACATGAAAGACCAATTATCTGTCCCGCACTAAACCCTACAACCACCTTCACACCGGCCATATTTCCCGCTAAACTTCTCTAGTTAAAGACAACCGAACACGTATAACTACGGCTACACACACCACTAATAATATCTCCAGGCCACACCTGTCGGCAGCAGTTCGTCGATCTCACGGAATAGCGGTGGCCTGCGCAGCCACGGACAATATAAACATCACCCGACGGGAACGTAAATCACCGAAACGGCGCCTGGCGTTAACAAGAACGGGGCCGACCCCCATCAACGTGCGACTTCAGCGCACCAAACGGACGACATATGAAATAGTAGTGTTAGGGTTAGACGAAGAGGCGATGTAGTATAGGTTAGAAGGTGACGAAGTTGAAGTTATGTGCTGTTCATAACCTTTAAATTTGTGAAGTGATTGGTATTGTATGTGGTTTCATCGTTGTTTTCAGCTTTGTCGTCTATAAAGGAATGGTGCATTAAGTATGAGCACCAAAAAGGTTTCTTATTTTTACAACCCTGACGTTGGGAACTTTCATTATGGCCCGGGACATCCGATGAAACCACACAGACTGGCCGTTATCCACAGTCTTGTTCTTAATTATGGCTTGTACAAGAAAATGCAGATATATAGACCCTATAGAGCTAGCGCCCACGATATGTGTCGTTTTCATTCTGATGAATACATTGAATTCCTTCAACGCGTTACTCCCCAGAATTTGCAGGGCTTCACAAAGTACCTTAGTCATTTCAACGTTGGTGACGATTGTCCTGTGTTCGAAGGTTTATTTGACTTCTGTTCGATGTATACAGGAGCATCTTTGGAGGGTGCCATGAAACTGAACAATAGCTGTTGTGATATTGCTATAAATTGGTCAGGTGGTTTGCATCATGCCAAGAAGTTCGAAGCCTCGGGATTTTGCTATGTCAATGACATTGTAATTGCAATCCTAGAATTACTCAAGTACCACGCCCGTGTTTTATATATTGATATTGACGTTCATCATGGGGATGGTGTTCAGGAAGCATTCTACCTCACTGATCGGGTCATGACCGTGTCCTTCCACAAATATGGGAACTATTTTTTCCCAGGGACAGGTGATATGTACGAGGTGGGTGCAGAGAGTGGACGGTACTATTCTGTCAATGTTCCTCTGAAGGAAGGCATCGATGATGTCAGCTACGTGCAAGTTTTCAAACCTGTTATCTCAAACGTGATGGAATTCTATCAGCCAACGGCAATTGTACTGCAGTGTGGTGCAGACTCACTCGCTAATGACAGACTGGGTTGCTTTAGCCTCAGCACAAAGGGACATGGGGAGTGTGTGAAGTTTGTGCGTGACTTGAATGTGCCTCTCCTGGCTGTTGGTGGCGGTGGATACACTCTGCGAAATGTAGCACGATGCTGGACTTATGAGACCTCACTCTTGGTAGACGAGGCTATAAGCAATGAACTTCCATACACTGAATATCTAGAGTACTTTGCACCTGATTTCACACTGCACCCAGATGTTGTGACACGACAAGATAATGCCAACAGCAAGCAATACCTTGAGACTATTACAAAACATGTGTATGACAACCTCAAAATGTGCCAGCACTCACCAAGTGTACAGATGCATGATGTTCCTGGAGATGCATTTCCCTCCCAGGAGGCTGGTGGGCATGAAGAGGCGGATCCAGACATTCGTGTGAGTCAGGCAGACGAGGATCGACGTATAGAGCCAAACAATGAATTCTATGATGGGGATAAGGATCAGGATAAGGTGGGGGATGAGGCTGCATGAAGTGGCTGTGGTGGTGGTGGTGGTGACCTGTCCTGCACCTAGCACTCTTGGGGGTTTGTGAATCATACAGAATATGAGGTGCTGGAGATTTTACAGTAACACTGTTTAATGAAATTCTGATTCAGTTTTCATTCATTTTATACTCAGTAAATTTTGGAATATTCTGGTTAAAGCAGAGAACAGGACGTCTCCTCACATCACACAACATGCTGGGTATCAACACTCTCTTATATTATTACCAACATTCTTTTTTTCCTTTTGGTGTATGTGTGAGAAGTTGAGCAATATTCAGGTCTTTGATATAAAGTTGTAGGTAGCCTGGTTAGTATATATTAAAAAAAAATTTTGACATTATTATAGGCCTTCAGTGTGGTGAATATAATTCTTAATGTTTAGACATTGAGAGTATGTGTCTCTTAACAAAGTGACCTCAGTGGGGGGTTGGGCAGTGCTAGCCACAGGCAGGCAACTGTGCTGGAATGAAATACACTGTATTATAGATAATAAATATGACACAGAACTGGTCCGCTGCTGATGGAAAACAGCATTGTCAAAAAAACAAGCTAGCAACAGCAAAATTTGAGGTGGGGAAAAAAAAATTGACCACAGTGAGAGTACAAAGCTGTTACAGAACTGACCGTTGCTAATGTGATCAACAGTGTGATAACAAATGAAACGCAAGTATTCTATAAACAAGACTTCGAAGCCCTTTGAACAATTCTTTTTGTATGTATGGTTAAATATAAAGGCTGCATACAGCGACTGTCTGAAACGGCTTGGAAATCTTGTACTTCAGCAACAATTTCTGTTCATCTTGTAGTTGCTGTATCCAGTAACCATTCATGTGAGATAGTAATTAACTCTGGAATGATCATCATCGTGTGTACTGCATCACATTATTTTTCATTACTTGATCAATAAAATTTATGTAAAAATTATCACAGTCCATATTTAAACACATCAATTTGTTAATCTGTGTCAGCAACAGAATTAGAAACTGGTATAGTCCAATCCACCTTTAGCCTCGTCACCTGTTTTGCAACCTTCAAGAACCTTCTGTTCAGTGAGGTCCTCACTGAATGATTACGGCATATTTGACATAGCAGTATCAGTTGAAACATGAGCAGCAAACCATTGAACCCTACATTCACAGTTGCAAGTGACTCCCACTCACCAATCTAGGTTAGAACTCAAAACCACCCCCTGGTTGGACAAGGACTGTTGATGAACTCCAAAGCTGAAACCGTAAGTACGTTACTAATCATGACATGAGTAGAACGTGCAAGGTGTCACATCTAACTCAGCATTCTCCTCGTTGCTATTCAAAAATATCATTTTGAAATCCAGACATAACATTGCCTCATAATGGTGTTGAATCCATGAGAAGCTAGTAGTTCCTGATTGAAGAAATTACCTGTATTCTGTGGAACACAAAGGTTCATTACTGTGTTTCCAACAGTCTGCCACTAGTTCCTGTCTGTCCATTCTGTCGGCTCCCATCCTATTTATAGTACATTTTAATATTATTCTCTCATCTCTGCCTAGGTCTTTCAAGCTGTCACTTTCCTTCAGGTTTCCCAGTAAAACTTTTAGGCTTTTCTCTTCTTTCCCATCTACTATAACATGCAGTGCCACTGTTGTTTTCAAGTTAATGTTCAGTGCAACAGGAAGATAAGAGACCTGCATGCATGCACTAACTTTCACAGTACACAACAACTTGGCCTTGGCTCTGTTTATTATAGTACAGTAACAAACAGTTGTGTATAGGAACATGTGAAAGCATGTTTCTGTTTTGTTCTACATGCAACTGCCATCTAAGTAAGACAAACATACGAACACAGATCTGCCAATGACTTGTTTCTGGGCTGTTCCAGCAGTGTGGGATACAAACAAGACTTCTATTTACATTTCAGCTTCATGTTATGTCAGTACCTAACAGACTTCAGTGGCAGTTCATAAATTATTGAAATGTGTGATATGGAACACCACAAAGAGACAAGTCCCTACAATTCTCATACAAAACAGAGAATTATCACAGAAATGCCACACATTAGCAAACAAAATAAACATTTTTAACTGAGTACAACCTCTTTAACTGAATGCACTTCAACAGGATACCAAATTGGCATGAAAACTGTAAAGTTACAATGGCTGGTGAAAAATCAGTTTTACAGCACATAAGGGTCAACTATGGGTAGCCTGTAAGTTAAAATACATACAGTGTATTGACTGCGAATGGCATCTGAATGGGAAGGAATTCACATGGAGAAACAAGAGGACTGTACAAGAAAGTAGAGCATGAAGCAGTAAAAAGTGGCACTTCCAACAGAACCATAGCTCTGTGTCTCAGTTTGCACATACACAGTATCTGATACAAATTTTACACTGTATTATGCTGGATATCTGTCAATTTAATATTCTGTATGTAACTCCACTTCTTTATAAGTTGCTACTGTGGAAACATTTCTTGACAAACAGTTAGATGAGGCCACCAAATGACACAAACTGATATAACTACTACTAACACACAGTCTGCACAAACAGTTCAGCTAAAAACTCTGCAGCTGTATCTTATAACCCACCCAGATTTATTAGCGAACAGAACTGGGTGGCTGAGAATTTTACTGTTCTTTAAGTTTGTCTTCACTGGGTGTCTGACGTGCTCAATTGATACATATCTATTTGAATTTGGTTGTGGTTTCATTTACTTCTGTTCTGTTTACACTGTACTGTTATACATTACAATCTACACAAGACAAATTTGTCTTTAATTTGTATAGTACCAGTGACATAGCTTCTGGCAGTGTCTGTCTTTTCACAGACATGCACTTACAAGTTGATTTACCAAGGGAAAAAGATGAAATAGGAGCGAGTTAATTAATAAAGCTATAAGTAAAGATGAATGATGTTATAAAAAGCCAATTTTTACAGTAGTTCTTATGCCACTGTGTGTGGCAAAACTGTTGTTTTACAAACCCTCATTTAGTTAGTTTCTCCACATTTCTCGTTTTAATAAATTTTATATTAGAAATTAAAATTGCTATCTTTGAATCCTTTCAGGACAGTTGCCATATACATGTTTTACTGAAGGTGCTGGTCATAGGTGGTTACCATACTAGTATGACTTCCGTTGCAAACAGCCATTCACATTACAATTGACTTTACATATTTCTATGCTAAGTAACATATGTTACTTTTCCCACATGTGAACCTCTGAATGACATACCAGTATGCCATATTTGCAGGACAGATGCCATACCGGTATGTTAGTCACACTGTACATCTCACATAAGCTAAAACATTCTACCGGTACAGCATTACATACTTTTACATATTTCATGTTTATATTGTTCTTTAACCTTTTAATAATTGAAAAGAATATAAATTTGAAATATGTAATTTTTTCTGTTCAAATATGCATCACAAGGCACACATCTGATATTTCTTGACCTCAGCCAGTACACACCAGACTGCATTCCAGTACCCTTCTCTGAACTGTTTAATCGGCAAGAACTTATGCTACAGGATTCTTACAATATATGTGACAGGTACTTCAACAAGTCTGCAGCACAGAATTTACCCTCTTAGAAATAAATAATGCAGCATTTCCTCTCACAAGTTGCTCCTACACTTTACACCATCATTACTGCACTCTTTCATACTTGTTTTAACAGCATCACTGCAAGTGCTGAGTGTACTGGAAACTGCCTTGCCTTTTAACATCATGGCGTTCTGCAATGTTATGCCATGTAGTCTTGTATCACATCCCAGCAGAGCGTGAGAACCTCAGAGCTCACATATTGCCTTCTGCTTATGTAGTACGTCTCCTTTACACAAGGAAGAAATTTCTGAGCTATTCTTATGGAAGTGCAGAAGGAAGAACAACTGATAAATGTCATTTTGTTTCTTGGCTGAGTCACATGCCATGTCTGTGTTAATAATACTGCTGAGAGAACAAGCAACGGTGATGAATAAGTTGCATGCCAAGGAAACTGCTATCTCAGCACTCCGTGTATTTCCATGCCTTAATTTGGGAAATTACAAATACAATACCTCCCACAGGACTGAATGAGGGGCCTTGATCTGCATCACGTTTGGTGAAATTACATCACCCTTTATTACATTTTTAATATATGAAAATGTTCCTTAAATGTGGAGGAAAAAGAACTGAACTGGTTAACCATTCACAGTGAAATGCAACCCATTAAAATATGGCCAATAAATGCACCAAATCCACAGCCATACAAGCATTAAATTCTTCAATTAAATGTAATAACATACCCTAATAATGGTAACAGCATGCTATAATATGTACACAATTAATAACAAGACACGTGACCAAGATGGATTACCAAGATGGTATGACCGTCTGAGAAGGGTCCAGAATGCCAAGAGCGTAACACACCTCAATGCTACATTATACATAAATTTTCCATCTTATTTATATACTTCTACAGAACTTGCTGTTTCTCTTTCCTGCATTTTTAACACGGCTAACTTTCCTTTATAACTTATATATTTCCTTTATAACTTTATATAAAAAGGCAAGCACATTACATTACATGTACTATCAGAGGAAAGCACATTGTTCCTAACATTCTGTGGTATAAAGCATAATGCACAATATGTTTTGTTTCTTTGTTCCAAGTAAGATAAAGCTACTGGTTCAACACCTGTAAACCAAGGAGTTAAGCCAGTCTCTCAAACTGGAAGGACTCTGTGTTACCACAACATTGGAAGTATCACTGCTATGTGCACACAAAAAGGAAGACCCAGCAAGTTAAAGTGGCGGAAGAACAGAACACCCAGCAGCTGGTCATCCCATATGTGGATTGCAAAGTTGAGTGCCTGCAATGTCTGAGATCGGAGGTTCTCACTTATAAAATGAGCATTACAGTGCCCCAAATGACTAGGAATTTACTAATGGTAGACACAATTCTGATTGTTTCCTCGCAAAACTTTATTATTTAGTCTATCATAGTTCCCTTTGGCTGGAAGAACCATGCTCACAGGCTGGAAGCTACAGCCATGATCCAGCACTGCACTGCTGCACATGATTGTCCAGTTTGTTCCAATATAACCTATCAAGAACAACAACAAAAAAACAACAACAGCACAAACATCCTGAACCCTGCCATTATCAAAAATTGGAAAAATAATACTGAAGCATACACCAACCACCGTCATGTAGATTAATGACTAAGACGCTTGCTTGCATATGAAGTGACGTTTTTAAGACACATCTTAAGCTTGACATTTCTCATGTTGGATATTCAAAAACATTTCATTAAAGAAAAATACAAGGAACTAAAAACATACAAAATAATTGACTGCTGACACCTTTCTGCACCAACCTCATCAACTCAGTCGCATGTGCTTCAAGTGACTGCGAGGGATGAACACACGTACAGCCCCACATAGCATCAAGCTGAACCAATAAAGCTGTGGTAACAAGAGCACACTGACACCAATCTTACATCCGACTGGCACTGACCACACAGCCTGCAAACAAGCATGCAGCAATGAACTTTACACTGAGTGAGAAAACATCTAAAGACTGAATTAGAAATATCTGAAGATGCACTTCAGCACTCCACAGAAAGGGAAGTGCAGTCAGCGGTTACTTTTACTGTCCATCCACATTGCTATCCTGACACCCACAAACGTCACACTTGACACACTTAGTACAAGATGACATCCGATACAAAATCCTTTACTGTAAATACAGGAGTGAAAACAAGACTGACTTCTGAAAACATAACAATAACCAATACAAATGCAACTTTTTGCAAAAGAAACAACCTGAAGAAAGCCTTCTCGAATGTGCCACTGTACAGTTGGGTGAACAGACACACTTGAAAAGATCTTTATCTTCAGGATCAAGCTGCATGACCCAGTGATACAGCATTACATGCTAGCTGAACAGTAATAATGGGAATGTAATATTAATATTCTCTTTTTTATTTATTATTAACTCCTAAAAACAAACAAGTGAAAGGGGTAATGTAATATTTATATATATTAACCCTTTAAAGACGAAGCGTATCTGTTTTATATAAGGACTCAGTGCGTACCGCGCTGTAAACACTCTCCACTTCGGTTATAAAAACCAGTCTCGTAACATTTTATAAGGCAGAAGTTCCTGTTTGTTCTGAGATCCGTACAAAACACATAAACACAATGTGGGCACCACGTAGAATTTTTTAATGTTAAACCTAGCGGTATGTTAAGTTACCGCTAGGCTTTAAAAGGTTAAAATACTGAAACAGGTAGTCTTAGGTGTTGTTTGTAACATTACAATCAACACCTAAGATTCTACCTATTTTAATCACATATGCTTGCCAACTTTAGCATCATTCTCTTATATTAAATGTTGATAAAATTCAATCGATTTCTTTTACTTGGCCTGCTGGATAAATCTGCCAAATTCCTGTCAAATTTATTTTCTAGTCAAGGGTATGGTAGGATCATGCAAAAATTGTCAAGACACACAGACCAGAGATCCTCACCTCCCAGTACGAGAGTCCAACAATCCGACTGTACAAGTAGAAGACGTAAGGGAACATGATGACACGACAGAAGAAGAATGTGACTAGCATCACCAGACCATTGATGACGTACAGTTGTGATGACTTCATCTGAAACATTGACACAACATGAAAGACCTTTCCTGATGAGCAAGCCAAGTACTGTAGCCAATGAAACTGATGCAGACTCACTTTCAGCCTGCTCAGGATCCCACGGAATGACACAAACGGTGTACTCAGCTCCATTAGGTATACAAATCCGAAAATACAGTCACCCAAACCACCTCGCAGGTACTGCAACATAAGTCAATAAGCCAGATTCACTTTACTACACCACCATTAACACAACACCTAATGAACTTTCAAGTCTTCTGGGACATGATCCCATGTCAACTGGTCAACAGTTACGCACATTTCCAAGGGCTGCTTAGACCGTGAAGATGGAGGCAGGAAGCTCCTCTGAAACACTGGCAACTATTTACTAATTGACACTGTGTTATAAACTGTAAAATTTGAATCTTCATCAACAGCTATGTCAGAACCCCAAATTTCACACGACAGTTAATGTTGTGCATAAACTGTATTCAAGTCCGGTACAACATGTATGTATTATCTTTTTATCTAGAGCTTTCAACTTTATGCTTGGTCATCATCAGGACACATATAATGTGTGTGTGTGTGTGCATGCGTGCACACATTTTAAAGAACTACCATTATTACCAGTATGATTTCCACTAACACACTTTCACTGCATAACATTTAGCTGAGAACTGACTTTAAGCCGTTCACACCTAGATATCTTTGTAAAAACTGCAATGATCCACGGTTTAAGTTAATTTAAGGTGGCCACCTGTCCAGTACATCCACACACATCACTTCTGATGTAACCCTACCACAAACGGTCACTGATTAACAAATCCAGTGATTTCAGAGGCCAAGTCACAAGGACTCACGTCTCAAATTTCTCAGTATTTTGGAGCATTTCACCTTTGCAAGTTGGAAGAAAACGCAGATAAATTTCTCAGTACCCCCGAACTATAGCAACACTGTGTGTGATGCATTCAATGAGAGGTTTCCACGCAAGTGGATGGCTAGGTGAGGTCCAATCACCGTGCTTCTGAGATCACAGAATTTGAGACCCAATGACCTTTGCCTGTACGTTTGTCAGAAATGCAGTGTGCTGCGTGTGTCCATGCACATGTACTGGGCTTGTGGAAGATGTAGATGATCAAGAACAGCAATGCGTCTGCTGAAATATTATCATTCGAGATGGTGTGCAACATACACACTGCTAACAGTTACTGCATAGACACCTCCTGTGTCACCAACATAAGGCCATTAAAATTTACTGTGAGAAACTTTTTGAATTAACTGCCACCTCAGTCCCCCCACCCACCATGTATGATGGTTAAGAAAATATAGTCTCCTAGAAACAGAAAGTTAGTTTCTGTACATTCTCTATTACTACCACATTCTGATGAAAAAGTTAAAAATTGAATTAAACTATTTGGTTGACTACACCGCATAATCTGGACAAGCTGGAATTTTGGCCATCACAGTTCCTTGCCTTCAGTGTTCCACGCTAACACCACTTGTCACTACATTACTAACATCCAGCTTCAAACCACTTAAATTCATTCTAGAACCCAAGCATATTGTATAACACAGTGACTCACCACAATGACTACGAATCCAAAGGAACCGATGAACAAGTGATGAAGCACAATGACTGGCTGTTTGGTCAGGTAACTCTTAAGTCGAGCCAAGTGACAGCCATGCTCATTCTTGTCATGACTGTTGTGAACTCGGTACATCGACCAGATGTCATAAAAGAAATAAGCTGCTCCAAACCAGGCATACGCTTCTGACAGGAAGTGCGACGAACGAAGGAAGTTGCGAGTGCAGGACCAGGTACAGACAACACAGCCTGTCACACATGACAGCAACGCCTGCACCGCTGAGACAGTCCTGAAACACTGCTGTAGCTTAGTGTGTCTGAGTTAACATAGAGGTATTGTACAGGCCTAGAAAGTATAACAAATACTTCACTGCTCACCAGTAGTTACTAAAATGAACAACAGTGGAATATGAACCCCAATGGAGGAGTGAAACTGTCACTGTCCTTAGTATGCAGGAGAAGCAGAGGTAGCCATCCAGTCATTCTTAGCCTCAGCTCTAGATGAACAGCAAATATTTTCATGTATACCCCATGCTACAAGCCGGCACATAGTGGTACAGTTCATTGAGGAACTGCACTACAAATTGGAAGATTACAGTTTTGATTACCGATGGTATCACTGGCATTTTTAATCGACATAATCTTTTCATCACACTAAGGCCCTGGGGTCGACTCAGCCTCTAATATAAATGAATAGCAGGAATATTTCTGGGGGGGGAGGTGGCTGGTGCATAGGCCTGACAACCTTACCACGTGCATGTGTTTATTGTCTAAAAATCTGGGAGCCTCAACCTCCTGGAACCCTAGTGACCTCTCCAGGCCTGTAATGGGATTGCTTTACCCCATGCTACAGAGTGTCTCATTTGTTGTTTCCCTGAGCACAGCACCTTTATAGTGTAGAAAGCCTGCATGTGCCAGGACATCCAATGACAGCTGCTGTGCTGAGGGAAATGATAAAACAGCCACCCCGTAGTTTAAATGGCCTTGATGGCCATTTACTGCAAAGTTGATCACCCTTGCAGTGTGATCACATTTCACAATCAAAAATTAATTTTCTTTGTCTATGTTATGAACCCACGTTTGTACACATGCTACTTCTGTGACCGGGGTGGGAAGAAAAAAGTGTAAAGTTTTACTTGATGGGCCTTGATGTGCGAAACAAGAAACTAATAAATTTGCTGGCTTTATCCTAGGAAAGCAATCACTTTTTAAACACAGAGATGGAAGAATAATGTTACAAGAGTTCCTACAGAACTAAGTTCTGGTGAGATCAAATGCTTTTGGCGTATGTCATTGTTAAACAGAACTAACACAGTGACAATCTTATGCAGGTGAAGACATCTTCTTCATGCCACTCGTTTGTGATATGAAAGGCATATCCATATCAAACAGCACGGCTGCACTTTACATTATCCAACCGTGAAATGGCTCAAGGCCACAGATAGTGACCAATGACAAAATACATCACTGTGGTGCAGTGGTAACCTAACAGTGTGTGTTCTTAAGTGTATGTGATATTTAACAATGCTAACCTTGATTTCAGTCTTCTGCCGTGATGCTCATGAGATCTGCACTCTTCTGGGATATTACGCCGTGTAAGATCCCACAGGAGTGCAGATCTCTTTCACAAAGCTGCCAACTGCTGAGATTATATGGCACCAGTCATAGATGAATAAATGAATGGATAAGTTTTGGAGCATTGGTGGAATGATACTGGCAGGTAAAACCACAGATACTCAGAGAAAAACCCATCCCCATGCCACTTTGTCCACAACAAATCCCACATGGACTGACTTGGGACTAAACCTAGGCATCTGTGGTCAGAGGCCAGTAACTAGCCGCCTAAGCCTTGGCATGACTGGTAACCTACACAGAGGTTTCCCTTTTAATCATTGGAAGTCACAAATCAATATGTTGGCATTTTTTTCTCTTCAGGTGGCGCCATACTCATATAACTGCTTGCTGATCAGCTATCCTCACCCAGGTTTTTCATGATCTGCATCAGAACACTGAGGGAAATGCAGATGAAGCACCATAAACCGTGTCATGACAACTTCCTCCACATACTTCCCCATTCATTATTCATTAATCGTCCTATCATTTGATGCTGTTTACATCATTGAAAGGGTAAATATGATAAAGTTGTCACTGTGCTTAATTAAGCACCACAGCACAAATATGTATGGGGAAGTATAGGTACAACTCCATTTATATCCAGCCATGGTACTAGAAATGGATCAGCAGTCAGCTGCATGCCCCAGATGCCTCACCCACAGAGACAGCCCAATGTACCCACTTGAGAGAACGCTGGGCGGAACCGACAGCCTGCATGCGTGCCGTGAAGAAGAGGAAAATCTCTGCTCCTGCCATAAATTAAACCCAGATTCCTTGGCCATTCAGCCCAAAGCACAGTCACTGTTTTAAGTGAGGTGTACAAGTCCCAGAGAGCACTGCATTATAGAATATACCAGCAACAATCTTCACTGGCACTCGTGTATAACATTTATTTAAAAAGTATTAAATGGTCAAACCTCTACCTAATGAAAGGTGTCTAAAAACTAATGATAAAAACATCATTTAAAAAACTGCCTGAAAGACCTAAGTAATATTTGAAAGCAATATGTCTCATGTGCGTACGGAAAAACTGTTTCAAGAGACCACTTTTGCTGTATTTGCAAAGCATGACTGTATAAATGCAACTATTAACTTCAAAATGTCTGTCTGTTGCTAACAACCTAAGAAATGCCAAAAAATTTTCACTAAACCTAACACTGAGGAGTCATACTAAAATTTGTTCACACATTCCAATTTTTGTTAAAACTGGATGGCAATAACAGACACTACACATTATGACACACCTGCATTTTGCAGTGCATCTGAAATGTAACTCACTTCTTACAGAACAGGCAACAAAAATTATTTCAAGAAAAGCTATAGATGAAAATGAAACATGGCCAGCATAATTTATCTAAAGCATTTATGGTTTTCAACATAGTTAAACAAAGGGCGATTTATCCTGCTATTTCAGCCACACATGAATTAAAGTTATATGTGTCACTGAGACACTACTGACAAGGTTAATTTTTTTGCCTGCTTCCTTCTTATGACAGGAAAAAAAGGAGATCTGGAACATCACCATTGTCAAAACCCTACAGTGCTGAATCACCATATTGTCTTCTGAAGCAGCTGACCAATTTTCATGGAACTTCATACAAACATTATGCCACTGGATATTACTTAAACAATGTAATTTTAATTTCCTAAAATCAGCAATAATATGACAAGTGTGCAAACATGTGATATGACACCAACAACAACAAACAAAATCTACCATCTTATCTCTTGATATGAATCCCTCACAACAATAACTGATTAAAAGGATACCCATTTCCTGCCAAAACATGATTTGCCATGCAGTGGTGACAGTAGACGCACTTAATACAGAAACAGTTTTACACACCCACAGGACTCATGTCTCGTCTGTGTGAGGTGTGATGGGTGTGTGTGTGGGTGTGTGCACACATGCGTGTGTGCCTTTGCATGCTTGCGAATGTGTGATATGTCTGACTTCATTGCATGAAAGGCACTGTCTCTGTGCAAGTGTAAATGCTTAGTGATATATTGACTTCTGTTTACCTACACTGTTGCCAAGTTATACTCGGGGTTTCCTTACCAAAAAGCATGCTAATTTAATGTCTCATGGTTATTTTAGCACACAGTCATGTGGGTCAACCTGATTCACTTATTCATAAAACAGAGAGCTTAGAACTGAGTATGCCATGGTTAAGAGACAGAGAAGGGAAGCAAAGTCGCAATTTCAAAACACATTAAGAAAAACAGTTCCGAATAAAGATGATATTACACTCACTTGTTGGAAATGTCCAAGACTTCTGCCAGTGTGAGTTCATACTTCTTTCGGAACATATGACCCACTGGTGTCCTTAATGCAACGTGATTGAGGAGGTCAAACAGCGACACAAAAAATACTAATCCCAAAAGACACAGCCAAACCCCACGGGCCAGTGAGATGCGATCTTCAGGAACCAAAAGTAACACAGACCCAGTTGCCATTCCAATTGAACCCAACACCGACATAAGAAGCAATGAAGCAGGAGGAACCATGAAACTTCGACGCTGAAACGGAAGGACACGCACCTGTTATTCATCAAAACCGACGTTCATGCACACGGTATATCTATGTTACGTGCACTGCATATGGTGAGCTTTATGACTTACCTCTCTATCCTTTCCGAGATAGGGAAGGCGCCCCATGTTACAATTACGCTTTGGTTATATTGATTAAACCATTATTTGAATGAGCACTAACAGCATCCATAAGTTATTCTTTGTCTCCATCCATATTGCACTTGTATGGTAAGCAAACTGTAAACAATCAACATCACGAAATTATCAACCTCCAAACGCCCCTCACTTCCGATTATCCACTACCTGTCCTCTCGTCAGCGACCCACAGCACATTTGATCGACTGCGCACAGCCCTGTACTACGTCGCCAAACACGGATCATCTATATCTCACACACAGTTCATACCAGTCATGCGCCTGCAAAACAGGTTTGTACACACACAGTATGGGTGGGGACCCGCTACGGTATATTAACTTTGAAAATTCATACCAATCATTTGATCGGGAGATTTGAGACTCTCGCAGTGGTGTTACTGACGTTTCGAGTAACAATCCACGGTTCCCTTATCCGCGATTCTTGGATTGATACCGTGTCGAGTGGTATGTGGGGAACGCTCACGTAGGACGGCTTAACATTGAAGGCGATGGTGCAACGATAGTACGAAACGTCAAGGGCTGTCTAACAGTGTGCACGGCATTACATCCCAGAAGACGTGACTCTCCGGATTTTAAGACTTGAGAATTCGTGGTCTGGGAAAGAATAAAGTCTTGTGAGATGTGACGCCGTATGGACTGGTATACGGATATACTTCCATGAAACTTGGCGCCTCCATTCCCGGGGAAGTCTGAAAAACTTGCCTTTTCAGCCTGCATTTCTAGTCCAACAGAGGTTCAGTGTGACCATTAAGAAAATTACTGTTGTCTGGCATGCAACAGTGGAAACCATTATGTCTACATGTTCGATATCAATAAAAATGCATGTTCATAAATTGTACTTCCCAATAAATCTGCTGATGACTCTTGTGGACTATGCTATGAGTTTATGAAGATGCTAAGTCAAGCATATCTCTTTTGAATTTTGTCTTCATTGGTTTTTAACAAATTTTCCATCCACTGCTCATGAAATGTTATTTCCTTTTCCTAAACTTACTTTCTCATATTTTTCCTTGCATGCCATGGATTTACTCTGCAAAATTAATAGTTTCACGTTCTTAGTACACACCCTTTACTATACCATAACATTGCAGATTCATGGTACCATGGCAAGGCCAACCAATTCCCCTTCAAAACGTTACATAACCAAAATCGAACAGAAAACATAATATATTCACAAGTTTGAAAATACAGACTGAGCCAGCCGACACCACTATAACCCATAACAAATGCATAATTACTGGATGACAATAAACATAGAAAATCTTCTCCCAACTTCTGTAACTCATCTCGAGTTCATTTTATTTAAGGGTCCATTATCTTCAATAAGACAAATCTTTCACAAATGTACAGATCGTGTTCTCCCACATAAAGACAAGTTCAAAAATAATAATGTCAGGTTCATTTCTGCACACTGCACCTGAAAAAGCAATTTATGGGAATAGGAGAAGACAAGGCAGACAAAATGAGATACATAAGGCTATAAAAAAAGTTGCAGAACACCTGTATAATGTAATGGTACTGAGAATGTACATGATGATGACACTAACATGAGAGCATAGCATCAAACTTACCTGTGTAAAACAATAACCCCTCTCTGCCCCTCAACAGATTCTTCGATTATCAAAATACCTATGCACGTTTTTACTATGAGAGAGATTATACTTCAACCTCCCCACTTTTTCAGATGAATTAGACTCTTGTATCTGGTAACTTGTAAGTGTATGCATCAAAATTTCACGGAACACTGTGCTAATTGAGTTTCCTGTGTACAACAAAAATTAGGTACAAGACTGATGCACTTTCTGTGTACAAGGAACTGAATGATTACAATTCCATCAAGAGCTGAAAATGACCATAACCTCTGGTGTAGTATACATCTACTCAGTGGCACTGAAAACTGGCCAGGGGCCCCTTATAATGATGAAGTTACCCCCACATCTCACAACATTAGCTCAGAATATTGCCTTCTGTAATAACAGAATCCAGTCAAAATAACCCAAACCAAATTTCAGTATTTTGTCTGTTTGGAGGCCACACTGCAATGCGGGGACCTTACCTATGCCACCACACCTGCTCACGGCTAATATAATGCAGGTATTGCTGCTTTAAAATATACTAACCAAAATGTGCTGCTGTATAGGTGTCAGTCTTCACCCAGCCTGTATGCCACACAGTTCCATGCAGTCAATCACAGCAGTGCAATCCAAAAAAAAACAGATCCTTGTAATCCTTTTGGCTGTCATGTAAATTATTTTGGTTTGCCTGTTTGACAGTTACATCTGCTATTAGTTTATCAGTTTATATTAACTTTGCACTAACACTGCAAATAATAGTGCCATCATCCTACAACTCACTGCCACACATTAGTACAAACTCCTCCAACTTTCCTCCCTCTGCTTCTCATGTATGGCTTTGTATAGGTAGTACCACTCTTGGTTTGCCTGTACATGTACAATGCAACAAGACAAACCAAATTCTTGAGATGCATATCTTTCTATTTTGTTCATGAGGTTTAATTCTGTGTACATGGATATTTAACATTCCTCCAAGGAAGTATTAGTTGATGATAGGTCTGGAGATTTGTACCAACACACATTCTGAGAAACAATTTATTCACCAAAGAACTGTTGCAATATTTCCTCTGTTCAGTTTGTAGTACAAGCTCGTCCTCCAAACTGGCAGAACCACCAGTTTCGTCAATTTCAGCATGAAACCTGACACCATACTCAAGCTTTTACCAAGCTGCTGCAGAAAATATGAGGAATCTTCACACTCCATATTCGACTATTGTGAATATTAACACACCCACTGATAGAAAATCACCAAGTCTTGCCTGTACATTAAACCTGCCAGCCGCAGTGACTAAAGGACCTTTAGGTTTCAAGCAGTTGGTAGTATGGCAAGTACAGTATAACTCCAATCATCCGGACTACTTGGGACCGTGAGCCATTCAGACATGCAGAAAATCTGGATACTTGGATTTTTCTTTGAGAATAGGCTACATTGGCAGTTTAAAGTGGAAAAAAATTTCTACAAACGGCTATTTTTAGGCTACGTATTTATTTACAAACAAATAAAACATTAACACATTTAATAATTTAATAATATTTAATAACTTGGGAACCCCTTTGGCTGTTACTATTTACAGTATGTACCTGCGTCTAAACCTTTCAACCACACCTGATCTGAAGTTCTAGACAACCATGACACTACACTGCACTGTACTCAATCCAATAACCGGTAATTTCAAGGCAAATTAGTTTTGTACAATTCTCGACAAAGTTACCTGAACGGCCAAGCTGATCCGAATAACCAGCATCAGGATAATTGGAGTTATGCTGTACTTTAATTTTGAACTTTCTTGGGTGCCACATGATATGCGTATTAATGATGTTTGTTCAAAATATTTGTTTTATGTCTACAGCCATACAAAAATCCACTTATAAAGCACATCTCCGCAGAGTCTTCTGTGACAATATGCTAGACATATGTGTCTTCCACACTAATCACTCAACAATTTAAAAAAGTTCAACCCGAACACGCATTACTTACACCTCCAGTGTCAAAGATACGCTTTGTTACATGTTATATTGCTGATTTATGCAGGAAACAGGACATTCAAACATTATGCCTCCATGGTATGTACAGGCATAACTCATACTGTTCCTTTAGGAGCTACAGAATCTTACATATACGCATTATGAACTTAGCATACAACATACAAAAAAATGCACTTGTATTTACTGTAACTTGAGGCCCTATGCTCCATACAGGAGTTACAGTACAGCAGCAGCATTTACTGTAACTTACAATGTGCTTTTTACTGAACACCACATACTTCTCTCTCAATAAGAGCAGCCCACAGATCAATCATATAAAAAAAGCAGCACACACCACTATTCTAGCAATGAAGTTATTTCTTAACCAACCAAATTCACCTTCTCAGACATTGTCTCTTCAATTTCAACACTATAAAACTGCCACCCTATGCGAATGATGTTTATGGTCGATCACTTCGCCCCCTGCCACCTCCAGGACCGCCTCCAGGGCCACCCTGCCAGCTACCACTTGCTCGGCCACGTCCACCACGGCCCCGTCCACGTGCAGCTGTGAAATCCAACAACATACTGTAATTCCTGTCTCCAGCATTATGGTAAAGGAAAATATTCAATCCGCTACAAGATAATTGATTTCAAACTGACTTCTTTCACGTCTTCTTTTATTTTTCCTTGACATTTACATTTTCTCCCAAGTAATCTAGCAATCAAGCCACTCAATCTTCCTGCTCAAGTTAGCTTCCCCAGTGTCCTGTCTTATTCTTTTTTTGTTCTGCATGATACCTTGCATTCCCCATGCCTCCAAGCTTCATCCTGGTAATCCTTTTGAATATTTTCCTTGTATTTTCACGTTAAAACATTTGGAACAAACTTCAGATTTTAACTACCTAAGAAGTTGACTACAATAAAAACAAAATGACTCAATCAAAAAATAAGTTGACAATACAAGTAGTGAAAGACACACACAAAGTTAATAAAATTCAAAGTTCGTACAGTTATCACAGTTTTTGCACATTTATAACCCAAGTGAGACCAACATTATGAAGGAAAAAACCTGTTTGGAAGACTGACGCAAGACATTAAAAAGTTAATGTCAAGAGGCATATCACATTAGACAAAAATACAAACCGAAGAGGATATTTCTCCAGAACATGGAAGAAGTAACAGATAACAGCTCAGTTGATACAGTGACAAGGTTACACATTGGGTAACTGAAGAACTCTGATTCCTGGCAGAAGCAAGAGACTTTACTGTCCTCCACAGCATCCAGACTGGCTCTGGAGCCCACCCACACCCTATTCAGTGGGTCCTTGACACACACTGACTGGGTATAAAACACCTGGGTGTGAAGCTAACGACTCACTTCCATCCAGCGCTATGGTTCAGAATGTGTGACACTATACCTCCATTATGCCACAGGCTTGCATAGCATGCACAGGGACATCACATGTACCACTGATGGACTGAGATTAAAGACAAAAAATTAAATAACTTGGAACCAAATGGACAACGAAACTACCAAAACTTGCAACATGAAGTTACATCAGGATAAAGATTATCTGTGCAGGAGAAAAAAATTAAGATCATATGAACATAACTGGTTTCTCTTGTGTGGCATGTTCCAAATGTCTCTACCATGATGAAGAACCCTTTATGCTTTCTCACGGTTACCTATATACATAACTCTTGTTGGTGCACTAGACAAAACTTTGTCATACTGCTCTTTGATGCATGCTTATAACTTAATGAATGGCTATACTGGCAAACTGACAACAATGAGCTGTTAATCAGTGTAAGTTTACGTTATACATAACACTGTCCCACAGGACATGATACATTCAGGTTACAGTGACGTCACGTAGCAGGTGGAAACATAACCCTCAGTTCTTCATGTATTTAAATTATGTGCTCAGGCTACTCGCAGCACACAAAGGAATGTTACAACAGACCAGATAATGATAGCAAAAATCCTCACTGCAATTCCCTTACAAGCTTACATACTGTGAAATAATGAACAGCTCCCTTCATATTTCCCTGTTCTGCCTTTTAATGCACATCATGGAAAAAACGAATGGAAAGAAATACAATCCCCAGATTCGGTCACCATACTTGTCCGGTTCGGCTTATAATCCTCCAAAAATTAAAACTTACAGCTTGAAGACAACAGACAAAAATCACAGCATAATTCAGCGTTTGATTATGTTCGTTATATCCACCTAAAATATCTCACCAACTAATTTCACACCAATGTACATATACAAAAACTTGCAGCAGCATATTTGTTCCTTCCAAAATACCACACGACAATATCTTAACCCAGACACCACGAGTTATCTGCACTTTCTTGAATACCTCACATGTAATACACGTCGCGATATAATCAGGGATTAAACTACGTGACAGAAATTGATACAAATAAAACATATTAAGAAAATATTATTCAACCTTGCGCTCGCAGAATTGCGGACTTTCCTCTACCCGCACCACCAGTTCCCTTGTTGCCTTGACGTTTGAACATTGGAGCGTTCTTCAACATATCTGGCAAAATGAGAAATCTGATTTTCGACCCACGGATGTATACGTTCTCCAGCTGTGCGACTCTACCGTCCCGATATGTAACAGTAATATTCATCATCTGACAATTCATATTGTCTTCCGCCTCTATCAGTTTACCTCTATACACTTCACCGGTATTCGTTTCGCAAGTTACGATATGGCCTTCTGCTTCATGTAAAACTTTAATGGGTACACCAATAGACATTTTGGCCCCTCACGATGTAACCCGCGCAACTAAATAAAAGGCTACGCTACACAGCACAGTGATTCCAACAGATTAACTTGCTGATATTTACAACCAGCAACCTACACCGCTTCCAATCGTACATACAACACCAACTCTACAAAGACGCTTATTACGCCGAGCTGCATTGGTACCAATATACTCAACTGATATGTGGTTTTAAGTGAGTGCACTCCTTGGATTATATGGGTAACCAACGATATGCAGTTCTACAGGTACTCATACTATACTTAACGATTCCTTGATAATTTTTCTGAGATTTTTCTTTACGTTTACAGGCATAGAAAATTATTTCACAGCAAGATGTCTATGTTGGCAGAAATAGAATTACGCTACTTGATGCTTTTATTTTTTTCAAAAAGTTTAGAAAGAAATACCTGTTCGATGAATTTAGAATCTGAAGTCAAAGAATTTAGTTTGGGCAGTTATCAAAGTTTCGGTAGGTGTTAAGATATGAGTGATATAAATTTAATCAACCCATTACTACTGTCAGATTACGGACAGATATCACCAAATGATATCTAAGGAACGAAGTCGATATTCAGAACATAGCAATCATATGAAATGCCATGGAAATCTCGAAATTTATTGACAAAGGTACGCTCGCTGTATGAACGGTCTGAAAATATTGTAATAAGGGTGTTGCATGTTGTTTAAAGTTTTCATCGTAATTATTTTCTGCAGACATACAGTCTAGGCTGGAACTGCAAATGGCGCATTTCCATCAACGTTTCAATTGGGATTGCGGTGTTTCGTGTGTCTTGATGATCCTGCCACCACCAAAACGGAAACATCTGCTTCTTAATTTCAGTGACGTCTGCAAGGAAGAAGGCTTTAATAAAAGGTATAAATTGTGAAGTACAGTAATTTACGTCCAGTCAACAGTGCAGGGGTAAATTGGCAAGTAACTGGATCATTTTTGTCGGTGTTGTATTTTCAGTGCATATCCATGTATTTATGCATTGAAACTCAAGTTTAATGTTTCCAGTATATTGTTTCGAATTTTTTAATTACGTGTGTGTGTTTTTGTCACCAGATATGTCATTTACTTGCAGGGTAATGATAAAGAATAATTAATTCTCATCAATGCTGAAAATATTAAGAGCTAGCTTTGCAGTAGTAAGGATCATTAGTTATATGATAATGAAGTGGCACAGTCTCAGTTGTACAAGTTTCCTTGTGTAGTTGCCGCCTGTTGGCAGTCAAATGGGCTGATTACACTCTGTTCATCACAGAAGTTATGTTAATGAAATGTAAATTTATATATCCTGTGATAAAGCACAGTTGTGGCAGAGTCTGTTATTTTAATATTCAAATCCATTTTATAAACTCCCATGATTTCTGTTAACTTTAAAATGTCGCACAGCACCCACTTTGCTTCTTCTGTTTCAAAGGGGTTTATGTAGTTCAGACAGTCTAGTGACTAGGCTGTCAACTGGACAGCTGGAGAACCAAGATTCAAATCCCTGTGAGGGGTGTTCCTACTGGCCACAGTAGCTCAAGTTAGTCCCTTGGCTCCATCTAATGCTGAGATGGACATGGAACTGTATATCCACCTCCCATTATGTTAAAAGGCATAGTGCTTAACCTTTTAAAGCCTAGCGGTAACTTTACATATGACCAGGTTTAACATTAAAAATTTCCACAATGTACTGACATTGCGTTTATGTGTTTTGTACAGATCTCAGATCAAACAGCAGCTTTTGCCTTATGCATCATTGAGTGACTGGTTCTTGTAACCAAAGTGGAGAGTTTTTACAGCGCGGTACACACTGAGTCCTTATATAAAACAGATTACATTCCGTCTTTAAAGGGTTAATTCAGCAGAGAAACAACTTTGTTCTTGCCTCCTGTTTCAGACGTTGGGTCTGGTGCTTTAAACGCTATCTGAAAAAGTTATTTTGACTTCTATTCATGATATCTCCAGTTAAAATCTTGGCCATAACATGATTAATGTGACTGAGCGAAGTCTAAAATGTTTCTGACAATGGTGCATTGTAATAAACATGAGTATTATTCTGAACATTGCCCATCACCTTGGGGGTTTTTAACACAACATCTCCAAAACTGGATATTTCCACCAATTGGTATGAAGGTTCACACCCATTTGGGCCCCTTAGAAATGGCTACTTTCAATTACTGGACATCTAATATGTGTTTGTGTTTTGACATAAGACTGTGTGAGAAAAGACAAATGACTGATAGAAGTATGTGGACCCTACAGCACATGTGCCGCTATAGGCACAGTTAAAACCCCATCAAATATGTTTGAAGGAATCCAAGGCAATAGACAATATCCAAAATAATAGTAATGTTATTCCCAGGTTTTGCTTCATCTCTCTAGAAAACCCCTGGAACAGTACCTGAAATTATGCCATGACCTGTACAATTGATTATTCAGCTTAACAGGCCATTGAATATACTACTTTGCACTGTTTGCAGTGTTGTTAAATAAACAAGTAATGCAGACACGACACTGCCATTCCGTAACCATATAGCCTGGTCACAAACAATAGTGTGATGTCACCCATTTTAAGCAGTTAATAAATCGTAGTAATTAATAGGCAGTTATTTATTAACTGTATTATCAATAAGTAATAACAGCATGCCTTTTTCACTGAATGCGGTCTTGTTCCTGAACATAAAAGAGACCTGATGATGTAGGCTATGTGTTCTGATCAGATACATTTTTTACATTTTCACATGTAATTTCAGTTGTTAAAGCTGATGTAAAAGTGCACTATGGGAAAGGAAGTCATGTCTCAAGAAGTTAAGAATTTGTTGCAGCTTGTTCTTTCATATGTGCAGCACCTGGAGCATTGACCTGTGTTACTTGTTGAAGCGATACAGTGTGAACCACCTGTACTGCACAGTCACCCTAGGAATCCACCCCAGCTATCGAGGACATTCCTTCTATGATAAAATCTTGCAAAAGGTTTGTTTCATTCTAGGTGTTTCCTGTAGATAACACTTCCAGTCATGGTTATCAAAGACTGTTTTATGTAGATGTGACATATCATCTCTTTTGGGGGAAGAATATAAACAATAAGTATTTGAAAACAAAATGCTGAGGAACCTGGTTATAACGACATTGGTTTATACAAAACCTTGTCTGTAGCATCAGATATTCTGTTATACCAATTAATTCGTCACTGTTAACCATAACATTATACTCCTTGGTTATAACAACACTCATTTATAGCGACACAAAATATGCAGTCCCTTTTGTGGTGTTACAGCCGAGTTCGCTTGTACTTTGACCTGGGACTGATGAAGCAAGCAAGCGATTTCGGTAATTACGTAACATGGAAATGAATGATTTGTGCAGGACACCAAGGGTTGTTAAAGTGTAAAGAAATCAGTCGTCAGTCACAACAATATTTTTTATTTTTTCAGAGATTTAGTGTACTTTAGAACATGTTTAAGCCAACTTGGCCATCTTCAGGTAATAGAACTGTGTATGGAAAATCTGGGAGGAAATTATACATCATAATTGAACACCTTAATTTATATAACCTGTAATTGGTGAAGATTAAATCTATACAGCTGCAGTACCTTTCTCTTGGGATTTATTTCTGTAGGACAGCCTTACTTATTACTACACGTTATGTATTTCTCTGTATAACACTTTATGTTGCCAGTTTCCTCCCACATATTCCATACAGAGCTGTATTACCTGAAGATGGCCACAATGGCTGACATATGTTGTCAAACACACTAAATCTGTGAACAAATAAAAAATTTCCTTGCGATTGACGGTTAATTTCTTTACACTTTATACATTATCACAAGAGGATTTTTAAGATAAAGGTCAAGGGTTGTTAGGTATGCGAAGTCTCGGAAACTAAATGGGCTTGGCATGTGTCTGAAAAGAGACAAGGAACGCATACAGATAGATAGCCTTAAATGATGTGTTATGCCATCATGCAATAACTTTAAACTTGTAAATTATTAAGTTTTATGAGTTTGTGTTTCTCTTAATTTCATCATGAACCTCATTGTTAATTTTCCAAAGGCACATCAGTAACTGTGTACCAGCTGATATGTCATGACACAGAAGACTTGACTGAGTATTCAGCAACATCACTCCAAGCCCCTCAGTACTGTATTATGGTATTTTGCACATTCTGCAGGTTCTCTGCAATATTTTCCAAACGCAGTTCATCAGGATACACACATACATCTACAGAGTATGAAGTGTTTGGAATACACGACGTGTTTCAGATTTATGCTCCCAGTCCATGTCTGTTTGTTTCTTTAAAATGTTTAAATTCTTACGGATTTGCAAAAAGTATCACTATGCATTGATGTAGCTTGGTCAGTGTAGTGATTTGGCTGTGGGCTGGACCACAACGGTTCAGTACGTTGCAGGACCAGACGTCTCCAAATTGTCCAAACCAGCTCTGTGACCCAACCAGCCTCCTGTGCAAGGGGTCCTGTTGATGGCTTTCATGAAATTGACTACTCACCTCCATTTAGTGCTGAGGTTAAGAATGCATCGCACTACCTTCACTCCCTCACATATCTTCATGGTGTAGCCCTTACCAAGTACAGGGACAGCCTTACCTTACTATGTGTTGTCACACATTTCATATTTCACTATAGACCAGTTTCTCTGCTGGCTGGTGAAGACTTACACAAATTTGTGTCTGTGCATGCTGCAGGATAAGGAAAGGGTGACAAAACGTTTTCTGGAGGCTGCAGAGAAAGGCATTGTGGTCCGCAAATCTTCACTCTCGTGCCAAGACTTGGTGCACCACCTCTCAAAATCAGGACCCATTATCCTGCTTACAGATGCGTCGCTCCTGCATTGCGACATCTGCAAAGTGAACAAACTGACATCAGAACTACGAGGCTGCTTGCCGTGGAGCGCTTCATACACTGGTGTGTATGACAACAATGTGGCATCGGCCAGTGCCAGTGCTGCTTTTGATAAAGATGTCCTGTATTTTCAAATCACATACAGTTACTACATAAGATATAAACATGACATTTCACATATACAGTTATTGCATCAAGCTGCAGACTTAGTATTCTTTTTAAAACCCTACATCAGTAATTTGTAACTGGTACTAGTGTGCCATAATGCAACCAGAAGCATAAAAAGGAAGATTACAGAGCCAACATAATTAACAGGAAAATGCACTGCAGTCCAGTGAGTCAGCATTGAGCCGTCAATGAAAGCTTCAAGCTCTGTACATATTTATGCTATACGTGTGTGTTAAATAGAATATTTTGGCAAATTAAGTGACATGACTCAATTGCTGAAAGACAAATCAGTGTGTTTTGCATTTGATTCCTGGGGCAAAAATGAATTTGGTATACTTTATTGAACCTACAGTTTGAAGATGTTCTCTCACATAAGGAATTCAAGTTGCTTGGACATGAAAAGATCCCACTGCACTGTGAGAAAGGACCAGTGTATCGTCTGACCTCAGGTTACATTATTTCTGGACTCTGTCCATCATCTGCCCTGAACAGCAATGTGTCGCTACCTGTGTGTTGTGTGAATACTGTACATGAAGATACGTGGCCTGACTCCTGTGTTTTTGTTTCAGGTCACTACATTGTGCTTTGTGGATACAGCTTGTCCAATGAGAAGTTTTTGTACCGTAACCCATCATTAAGTGACAGTGAGTGTCCAAAGTGTTGGGAGACTGGCACAGATGGAGGACGATACTGAAATTGATTGTAAAGAAGTTTATACCATATGAGGTTCTAACAAAATGAATGTTAGGATATTGTCTTCTGGTAGGCTGATACCAAGTGACATGGCTTCACATATCAAAACACTCTAATTGTAGGAATTTGGTTGTGGCAACAGAAGTGGTTGTATGTCCAGTCACGGGGTTTTACGCTGGTGCCAGGCTTTTGGATTCTGTTACCTCCTGTGTATAATATTAACAACAGTAACAGTTACCAGATGCATCTAATATTAACAACAGGGACACTTACCAGATGTGTAGAATATTAACAGCAGTAACACTTATGATAACAAGTGTCGTTAAATGACATGAATCACCATGTACAGGTACCATGTTGCCTTGGCACACCACATTCACCATTTTGCCAGAAACAAAAAACAAAATATATTGGAAATTGAAGTTCTGTTGGTAGTGATTTTCTGGGGTGTGACATCACATAGCCTGCTAGATATATATCAAGATGGCAGAGGACAGACTTCAGGCATGTACCCTGAATACAGAGGCAGGAGGTTAATAATCTGGACATATACAGTGAAACCTCGATGCATCGTTTCTGAAGGGGATGGAAAACAAAAACGATATATACGGGAAAGCGATGGTTGCAGAAAACCATTAAAAACTATAAATAAGAAAAAAAGTTAATGACTTCTGTTTATTGGCAATTACATGATACAACGCTTCGTTAAAACTGCTCGTTCTTGTGAAAAAAAAACTGTAATTGAGTTGTTTTGTAGAAACTCTGCGTCTGAGTTTAAAGAACGAGCTCTCCAAGCTTAGAACACTATCACGATCACCATTGCTGTTGCTGTGTGCATAGACGAATGATTTGACTTTCACGAGCACTTCTTGCGCTTCAGCAAAGTTTGGCACAACTTTGGGTTCGCTATCTTCCCCTTCCTCTTCCCCTTCAACACTCATGATTCCCACATGGCTCTCACACAGCTCCTTCACTGTATTAACACCGCTGGTCGCCAGGTAACTCTCCACAGAAATGTAGTTGTCAAAAGTCTCATTATCCATGCCACTGAACTTCTGCCAGTCACGAAAAGCATCATCGTCATCTTCATTCCTCATTGCGACGTCACTAACATCTGAGGGTTGTCCACGCCCGTAGCCAGCTTTTCGAAAACAATATTCGAGGGTATGCTGCGTTACTTGCCGCCAGGCTGACACAGTGTAGTGCATGGCTTCTAGGACGTCGATCTTATTTTCCTGATCTTTGCTGGCACCCATTAGGCACACAGCTATTTGCACAACGCGCCAACATGGAACACGGCTGTTAAATAAGGGAAATGAGGCGAATGATGGTAGTGGGAGTAAAACACTCTACTGCTACTGTAGCCCAAAAGAAAAGGATGGAGATACGATGTCTTTGCCGCTGGCGGCACTAAGAAAGCATGGAACACACGTGCACACTCAATTTTTCGAACTCATTGAAAGTCATCACTCATTCACCCCTCTTAACTACTAAATCATTGTTTCAGTTTTCTAAAAACGATCAGTGTGGGAATCTGCTGCATCAGGACTGTGATTTTTCAACGATCAGCGCGATAAAACGATAGTTCGAGGAATGATGGAGGCGTTAGAAAATGGTGTTATTTATATGGGGCTAATTCTGGGACCAAACAAGACAGACAAAATTTGCGGGAAAACAATGGTAACGGGAATGATGCATCGAGGTTCCCTTGTACTTGCTTAAACCTCTTTTCATATCTCAAGTCACTGAAAGTCAAAGCTTCCCTTCAGTTCCTGCCTGCTGCTTAGAATATAAAAAACTGTAATTTTGCCTAGTAGTTCATATAAATGTGAAACTTTGGCTGCCAGTTGAAGGGAAGGACACAGGTTAAGAGCCTTTCAGAATAGAAGTGCCAATATGAGTATCTGAATGTAAGGGGAAGTGACAGGTGGATGGAGAAAAGTGCATAATGAGGTGCATGATCTGTCAACTTTATTGAACATTGTTAGGATGACCAAGTGGTACATATCAGGCAGAAGAGAAACTACAAAGGGAAGAAACAGACTGAAAGTTAATGTTAAGTGTATAACAAATAGGGTGCAAGGTGTGAAATGGGTTCAGCTGGCTCCAATAGGAACCAGTGGAATGGTGAGCACAGTAGCAAAGCTTCGGTTTCCACAGCATGCTGTGAAGTTCTTCACCATTTGCTTCTCAAGAGGGATTTTGCTTGATGCAGTTAGTGACCACTGTATGGCAATAAGGAAATAAAAACTGCCAGCCACAGTTATGTTTATATTTGTTTACTGCTACATGTTTTGGCTTTTGTGGAAAGCCATCATCAGGCAATGTAAAAATATATGAAGTTAGATTATTTATTTGTTACATTGCATGATGATGGCCTTCTGCAACAGTTGAAAACATGTAGCAATAAAATAATATAAACACAGTTGTGATTGGTGGTTTTAATTTCCTCATTGCTGTTCATATACCAGAGCAGGACAGCACACATAAAGACCACTGAATGTATACTGGAGTTGTAAATCACTTCACAATTGCCAGCATTCCATCCTTCCAAAAATACTTGAATCACAGTGTATTCCTGAACACATATTTGATTTGAAGGTATAATGACAACACCACCAAAGTTTTAATGAGAATGAAAGTTAAAAACAAACAAACAAACAAACAAACAAACAAACAAACAAACAAACAAACAAACAAACAAACACACACACACACACACACACACACACACACACACACACACACACACAC
>BLKM01009919.1:1371091-1445463 GCA_013340265.1 Coptotermes formosanus | reverse complement strand
CCACCCCCCTCTCCCGATCTGGCTGTTAGATGTCGGCCTGGCTGTCACCCACACACACACACACACACACACACACACACACACACACACACACACACACACACACACACACACACACACACACAAAAAAAATCTTGTAGTTTGGTGGATATAATAAGGTGTCAAGACTGTACTCATATGAGAAACTGTGCTGTGCGCTCTTATGCTTCGTTATTTCAGGAGTTTGTGCAATGTCCTTTGCAACATTGGATGAAGCGAGATGCAGTTATGGAACTGATGAGGACGCCATCTTGATATGTTCGAAAAGCTGGACTTCAGAAAGCCAATGAACACAACAGATGCCTTGGAGAAACTTCTGTGCCTTACAAGAAGGGACCACTGGTGCTCTGTATATTTGTATGTATGAGAAATAAAACAATTTTTGGACATCACAGTTTTTATGTTATGTTATAAATAACACAGAATGGTGAAGACTATTTCAGACACAACTGTACAGCATGTTTTGTTGTTTCTAAGAAACACATTCTTGTCAAAAATAAGACATGTGAATAAATTCAACAATTTACATTCTTGCCTGTTACCATCATATTGGAGTATCTTATTTTCACTTTTTGGTTTGAAGCCTTTGAAGCACAAGTCTGTTTAAACCATTTTTAAAAACTGAGCTATCTCAAGGAAAACACACTGCATCTTCATTACAAAGATCAGTTACTGTTGTTTATTCTGAGAACGTACAGAACAAATGATTACACTCCGGGCAAAATGCAAAGTCTTTAAATGTTACAGCAGGTGGTAGGTATGTATAGTTACCACCTCGCTTTGCAGAATTAATTAAATTTCAAAATTAAAAATCAGAAGGGATGAGATGCATGTAATAGAATAGTGAACATATATACTCATAACACTCAGATGTTCTAGATCAGGATAGTGACAGTTCTAACGCTAATAATCTGTGACAGGGTCTAACAGTCGCATAATGTGGCGGCGGCAAGACAATGGCTGGTCAGACCCTGTCACAACATGGAACGAGTCCTACCACCCACAACACATCTATGCTACATTGCTCGCAGCTTCCTACAGTTACGATCAGTTCAGTATGTAACTGACCATCTGAGAAGTCTAATGTCTTCCGTTCCCCCCACCCCCCACCCCTAACTTTTAAAATGCAGCTTATAATTAATGTTCTGGCTGGGAGTTCGACAACACAGTGCATCATAGTTACTGCGAATTCCATCACACTTGCACATGTACGTGTTGGTAAGCACAAGTGTAGAAGATGAAACACGAGGCAGATGAGAAAGGAACATGACAGAGAAGGTTACGTTGCTGCCTGCCAACCTGCTTGCCTTCACTCCACCTTTTTGGTCCATGTCACCTGCAACAGTATACACATGAAGGCACTTGTAAGTATATGAATTATTTGATTTTACTGGGCATAACTGTGCACACATGTGATAACAGGTACACACTTAAAGGGAATCTGCATGAGTTACCACTGGCTTAATATGCTGAATGTGTTTATTCCCTTCACTTCATATACATGGTTCTGAACTTCATATGAACATTTTCTAGGAACTGTTTGGCTGATGTTACAAATCCACCAATGTTTCCAGAATTTTCTTTTTGTGAAAAAGTGCCATTTTTGTTCAATTTCTACCTTCTGACATGCAGCTATTCAAATATTTTGGGGACATGGATTCAAATTTCTTTCTTGTTTAGGGCATGTAAATTATCTTGTATAATGTTAGGCTGAGACACCCCATTTTGAATAAAAAGACCATCACAACTACATTGGACAATGTTTACTGTCTCATGTGCAACATGATTGGTTCATCTGTAAGCCATCATCAAGCAGAGGTTAAAAATATGTGAAGAACCCTTACAGACAACACATTTATTAATTAAATGACACAGACCTATAAATTTTCTAAAGTTTTTTGACATTTGGGGTTCTCACAGTGGTGACTGTGAAGATAAGATATGTGGGCTGTAATGCCCTACAGTCTGATCGAAACTTCCGAACATTTTTGACGACAATAAATGTTCCACCATCAAGATGCAAGACGGAGGCAGTAGATTACTCCAGAACAGTACCTATCTACCAAATCATACAGAATATTACCACACATGATTATGGTCTTAATACTGTAAATCTCGTTCACATCACCACAGATGTGGAAAAAGGAGGATAAATGTCCACAGCTCACTTAAATGTGCTGTGTAACAATACTAAATAATAATTTATTGGCAAGAGGAATTTAATGTACAAAACTGGAAAGAATGAAGTGTTTGAAAAATATTTTGTTACCTAGAGGTTTTCGTTTCTTCAAAATGTTTGTTCATCCGTTTTTTCTGCATCAGCTGAGAGGGCATCCCTCAGGGCCTCTACACAGCTCTTGGGGATCAGTGTACCTGCAACACAAGTGTTTGGTGCGTACAGCAAACAACAAGAAATAGAAACATGCCTACACTGACACAACAAGGTAGTGTAAGGGGAACTGTTTCAGCATGAACTGCTGTTTAACCTTTTAAAGCCTTGTGATAACTTTATGTACCACCAGGTTTAACATTAAAAAATTCTACGTGGTGCCTACATTGCGTTTATGTGTTTTGTATGGATCTCAGAACAAACAGCAGCTTTTGCCTCATAAAACATTAACAGACTGGTTTTTATAACAGAGGTGGAGCATGTTTACAGCGCGGTACACACTGAGTCCTTATATAAAACAGATTACGTTCCATCTTTAAAGGGTTAATGAGACATGAGAAAAACATGAAAAGCATAACTACCATACCTATAAAAGGCAGACGATTGCCAGTCATTATGCACATTGGCAAGTAGCTGCAAATGAGAGCACAAGATGGTGGCGGTGGAAGGTATGCTCAAAACAGTACCTCATCATCAGTCTTTGCTGAAGAATGTCCTTCACCTAGCAACACTGCTTAGTGCATAAATTGGGCATGCACAAATTTTCAAAAAATCTAAGAACCACCTCAAAATTCTAAATGTCAGACTGGTGACATAAGGCAAGTTCCATACTGAGGACCCACAAATATTAGGTGCCACCATAAACAAATTTTCTTGCCTGGGCAACATGGAACCCAAGATTTGTTCTAAACAGTTTCCTGCTGAAATTCCAAAGACCTTATGCTCTCAATCGGTAGCAAACAAATGTTATGACACACCTTGTACCCACTGCTGCTATTGTTTCCGAAATGTTGTAGCTGTTTTGTTAGACATGTTTAAAGTAAATATTATTGGTAAAAAGTAAAGGTGAAGCTGACCCTATGCTTAAAGAAGCACCAGTGGTCAGCATCATGCCCCATAGCTGCTTTACCCCAGGAGGAAAGTTCCATGATACCACTGCATAGTTGGCTGGGCTGGATCCAGTCTCTGTTTTGGAGAGTTAATGTCCCTTATCCCTGCTGGGAACTCGAACCCAATTTCTTGGTCATCTAGCCAGCAGCTTACTCTCTCCACAGACACCTTAGAAATTGGTAGTAACACCTGTTTAACCGTAAAGTGATGTGCTTACCAACAATCTTCACGCCCTCTCCGGTACGAAGACGAACCACCTGCATTTTTGAGTTATGCCCCGTCTTTGCAGCTAATACATTTTCCACTCGTGACCAAACACTCAATACTGAACCTGCCAAAACATTGTATGTTCTGCGACGCAGTCCTACTTCACAGTCCAAGCCAAGTGTAACGTTTTTACAGTTACCACGCCTGTTAACAAACATGTGCCAATCAGACTCAGCAATAAGCAAAATTTGAACATGATAGGTAAGGTTTCTTTTGTATACTGACCAGTAGGCATGTGAACATGTGCTGACAGAAGAGTTGTACTGCTGGGTCCAGTGGGGCTCTGCCTCATCAGTTGATACCTTCTTATACTTCTTCTCAAGTTCACCTAATGTCTCTTGTCTCAACTACAACATATCAACATTTGGTTTTTGTAAGACTTATAACTATGTGGGAGCTAACCTCTAAAAACTGGGATACAAACAAAACGTACACAATGCTGAACCTTTCTGATCACGGTAGAAAAGACAGAGAAATTACAGAATTAGACATTTTACACAATGCTGAAAATGAGGTCACATTCAAAATACATCTCATACAATACAGAAAGACATTTTAACCTTTAAACAACTGGATCGGTATTTAAATTTTAGGACACAGTTTATGAAAGCATTTGAACAGAAAAAAGGTAATATTATAAAATAAACAGCATTTTATGGAAAATAAAACAGATTATGCAGCATGTCTTCAAAATGCAGTCAATTTCTTTGCCTAAATATATAAAATGAAATTCTAGAAGTGATTTTAATATGCATTTGCATATGCAAACATAGGTAAGTTAAAGGTTAAAATATCAAATTACTGGAAGAGGAATGTCTAGCACAAGGTCTGAGGTTCATACAGTGGTGCTGAATATTGAAGTCTTCTGGGATGTAACACTCATGTTGTTGGGAGTCTAGTTCCCACGGAATGCCCTACAATCCTTTGAAACGCGGGTACTTGCCAACTGCCACAACATCACATCCCAGCAGACTTGTATCTTAAGATGTGCAGTACTTTTGAAACAACTCCACTTACACACCTGAGAACAAACTAGGGACCACACAATCTTTTGTCAGTTCATTTGGACTGACAGCAGTGTGCTTGGAGGTCACTGGTATGAGTTTATATTTTGATGTTTGTACATTTTTGTTCACATAACGTTTCAGTTCACTGCTAAAGCCAGGACTGCCTTCAAGTACCTTAAACCAGTTGAATGCTCATTATCTGACAAGTCATTTTATGTCCATGCCATCCAGCACATCAGCCCACATTATGTCACCTGAGGTGCACATGATAGTGAATGTTGGTACCACTGTTGTGGGATATGATGCCATGTAGTAAGGCAGCCAAGTATCAACATTTCAGAAGAATGTATGCCCGTGTCCCTCGTCTACTCTGAAGAGGAAGGCAAGAAGCTGCTCCAAAACTTTGGTACTTCTCTGCCACAGAAACAGCATATCCCAGAACTCACTGGCATAAGAACTTCAAGTCTCACTGCACTTACGCCAATCTGTCTTCACATCTGATCGTTCATGTCAAATTTGTGACCACCACTTGATCTGACATCATAATCTCTACCACCCTCATACATAATTCTCCTTTTTTTTCTGTAGCACTGAAGCCCTTGAAGTTTGGCCTTGGTTTCTCTCATGACTGATGCCCATTCTGTTCTGTCTAAAGCTCTTGTTCTTCATCTTCTTACACGCATATTCATCAAGTCCAATTTTACACCATCCAGCCACCCTAATCTTAGTCTTCCTTTTTTTCTCCCTCCTCCTGGTTTGCCTTCCAGTAAATTCCTTTACTGTCCTTTCACCCCCCATTCTTACAACATGCCCATTCCATTCCAATCTATGTACTTTGATTACAGTTATTGTATCTGGACATTTAAATTTGTTATAAATTTCTTAATTCATTTTTGTTCTCAAGTAACCATTTCCATATACTGGACCATATATTGTTTGCAAGATCACATATAATTCTCAGGTACTAATAAGCAGATTGCAAACATACTTGCCTTTGTTCTCCACCATAATGGAAAGTGGTAAGAGGTTTGTAACATTAACTTTTTAAAGCCTAGCGGTAACTTTACATAGCACCAGGTTTAACATTAAAAAATTCTACATGGTGCTCACATTGCGTTTATGTGTTTTGTACGGACCTCAGAGCAAACAGCAACTTTTGCCTTATAAAACATTAAGAGACTGGTTTTTATAACTGAAGTGGAGAGTGTTTACAGCACAGTACGCACTGAGTCCTTATATAAAACAGATACGCTTCGTCTTGAAAGGGTTAAATGACATACCAACATCACAAAATAAAACCAAAATAATCTCCCATATCCAGGCCACACATTCAACTGGACTAAAATGTCTAGCATTATACAGAAATTGCAATATAGGTGATTAAAATAAGACTACATAAAAACAATTTGTTAAGAAAACTAAGAGCTGTTGTTACCTCCATGACAGTCACTAAGGAGGCTGAGAATGGCAATCATAACATAAACATGCATACCAATAGGCAGCCCATAACAACAACAGCTGGGTGAATCAATTCCAACGCCACATATCAAAATACACAGTCACTGTGCAGGTCAAGTGACTCTTTACAAACCTTGACAAGACCAGTAAACTCTCATACCTGCAATCCTGTGTTTGGCCTATAGATAGTGTAGAACTGATCCTTCTTGTTCTTTTCTGCATCCTTTTTCACTTTGACACCTTCAGCAGCCACTGCAAGGATCGCAGTCTGCTTTCCATTTCGAATCTGGTAGCAAAAGAAGGTACATCCTTACATGGATGGACTTCAAACAGCACACTTACTACTCCTTTTCCTCTTTGTATGTTTTTTATATCTAAAGATGTTTTACATATAATGGAAAAGAGATTTAGAAAGACTTTTGAAGAGATGATCAACAGTACATTTTGCAACCAGCAGGGCTCAAGGGGCCTAACAACAAAGTTTCCCAACCTATGGTCTGTGAACACTTATGGTTTCCATAGATGTATCTACGAACGTAGTTTTTTTTTGCAGACTGCAGTTCCTATTTCCTTTAATATTTTTAACAAACAACCTTTTTAAGCAGTATCAAGTTGAATGTTTCATGCTGTGAACAAAATAAATTTCTGAAACAAAAAATACATCAATCAGGAGATTGTATAACAAACAAATTTATATATATGACTCAAAGTCTCTACAATATCAGGCTGTGTCATTTGGGTTAATGTCTGTGACATTTTGAAGGCCCTATGATGCCCTGTGTCGCATCCCAAAGACTTGCTACATAACATTCGCACAAAAAGAAACAAGTTTGTACATTTTGTCATGCTTGTAATGTATACAGTAACCTACAAGTTCAAGGTAGCTATTCAGTCACCATTTAAAAGGGATAGACAAAGCTTCGCCCTGAGGTACCAGTATGGCATGTCAGAATGCAGGTGTATATCACACTCATCCCCACCTGGTGGGACAGGTAGAAGCCCTCCCTGGAGCCTGTTAGCTCGCCCCAGCGTTCCATCACTTCCTCCCAGCTCATGCCCCTTTCCACATGCACAATGTGCAACTCTGTCGTAGCCACACCTGTTGCATGTTTCCGTAGGAACGTGTACAGCTTCACGCGCTTCACATTCTCACCTGCAGTGCCAAGGTCTGCCAAACACATAAATTAAGATCTTACCAAACCAAACTTTACTGCTTAAAAGATGAAACTAATAAAGGAGGACTCTGCTGGAGACAATCTGAATAGTTCACTTATTAGTGTTACCGGGAACACAAAGTTGCTCTGGCAGTAAGGTAAATCACAGTAGGCAGCAGAATGACGGTATGTTAAAGGCACAGTCATTAGGAACAATCATGCTGACAGGTTTTGTGACACACCCACAGTCAGGGCCAGAATCTCGTTCTTGACACAGGAAGGCCTTCTTCAGCACAGCAACTTTGTTATTTAGCACAGCATCAATTTCAAAAACTTGTGCCATGAACATGCTTTGGAGTTTAAACTATATTGCATCAGTTTATAGATGTCAAAATAATACAATGAACCAAAACACTGTTGTTGGATTCACGACCACCTTGCATCCAGATATATGAAGTATACAGAGTTACAGTAACTCCTAAGACACACACAGTGTTACTTACCAAGAATACCCATATCAAAGCGACCAGACTTCTTTGCCTGTGTGATGATGGCATTCAGTGTGTCTGTGAAGTACTTGAAAAGCCTGTTCTGGAGGTCTACAGGCATGCCCAGGATCCTATTAACACAAGCCAACAATACCATGCAGTTACAGTAAAGACAGCACAAAGGCTTTGTACTTCTGATACCTAAACCCATGCACACTAAATATATAATTTTTCCAGTGTTTTTTTTATATAGCGTCACATCTGATTTCCCATATTATTGGGAGAACAGACTGAGGGTGTCTGAGAACAGGGTGCTGAAGGGAATATTTGAACCTAAAAGGGACGAGCTGACATGAGAATGGAGGGAACTGCACGATAAGCTTCACTTGTATGGTTTAGTAAATATAATCATGGTGATCAAATCAATGATACGCTGCACACATGGGAAGAGAAGATTAAGGCATGCAACACAGTGGTCAGAAAACCACCTTCAATACGTCACAACTGAAGGTGAGTACTGGCATCGTGTGGCTTCACAGAGACCACTGGCGGGGATCTCTTGGGAACACAATGCAGTGGGTTAAATGTGAGAGCCATACTGACTGAGCAACAAGTAGCTTCTCAACAAGACCTCTACGGAACATTACGTTACAAAAATGAGACATGCTGACCTGTTCAGGAACTTGCTCATGTTGTTGTAGTCTTTGTCCAGCATCAGTACACCTGGCATGTTTTCACTGTTACATATCAGTCCTACACCCACCAGTGCATCTGCAACGTCTGTAACATAAAGTTCATGTACAGTTTTCCCAATTCAGTAAGCTAAACGGCCACAGTTATTGCCTTACTGCCAGTGCCAGATGGAAATGCCGATAATGCTCACTGCCAGCATGATTTCTTACAGTGTCTGTTAGCATAGTTCACTCAGAACAGGAACTATGCTTTGTGCAGCATGGCTAAAGAATTAGGGTCAAGTTCTGACAGGGGTACAACACCTCTTCTCTACAGCATCCAAATGGTGCTGGTGCCCCAAGCTCCTGCCCAGTTTGCAACATGGGGTCTCACCACAGGGTGAAGTGCCAAGAATAAAAATGCATGGTGCTGTATGTCAGCTTCTCATATTTCAATGTCAGTGTGCAATTCTTATAACATGGTTTGTGAAACTGCTCAATATTTAACATCTGATTATTTGCCAACAAGTTTAATGGGCAATAATTAATTATGCACGGGAACAACTGTATCTTTATTTAAATCCCATACTTAAGGAAAAATGTAGGCTATGTGATCACATTCCTGTCTGTTGCATCCCAATTTCAATTTTTTAAACTTTTGATCAGCTTTCACAAAAAGTTGATACAAATGTTATGCCACTGGAGCCCACACAATGGCATACATTATCATTTCCTACAATCACCAGTAACATGGCAGACATGCAAATTTTTGAGGTGAGAGTGACACTAGTTTCACTTAACCTGCGGTCCTGAAATTATTGCAATAGGCAACTTCCATCTGGCGTTCCTCTTGCAAATGTACAAAAGTGACAGAGAAGATGTGCAAAGAGTTTCCTTAGCTATCAGTCGGATGCCAACTAACAAATTACTGAGCTAGACGCGTGAAATTTGTTCCCCTCGAAACTGGCTTTGTCCTGGACTACACTGTTGTCATTCTAATGCTACTGCAAGCTATCACACACACACTGAGTGGCATGGCTGCACAGTGACAATCTTGAGAAGACATCCAAGCACCAAACAGAAGAAACAGATGTTCTTCATGTCATCTGTGGGAATCACTGTGTTAAATATTCATAGACGTGAGAGGTGTGGTTGACATTGTTATAATGCAAAGCAGGGCTCTGTTCTAGATTTCCAAGTGTTGGTTCTTATGGACTCGATAGTGATAATCATGGTGGCATACAGGCACTATTATAAATACAGTAGCCATGACTAACCTTTGAAGAAGTCCCCTTTATAGTCCTGTGGTGGTGGAACCAAGGGAGCCTCGTAGCCCATGATAGTCTTCATTGTGGCTTCAAGAGCAGCCCGGCCATACTTGTTGTCAATGTTAAACCTTGATAAGTCCCTGGTTTCTGTGGCACGCCTGTCTCCATGTGTGAGTGCCCCCTGCGCATAAATCCAATGTTCATATTGCCAGACTGTAAATTTTACTTTCTATTCTATCAGTTTTTCAATGTGGTCTTACCTGGTGATTTCCATACACACTGGTGTACCAGAGAGCCTATGAAATCTCAAATTAGTACCACAAGAATAGGGGTCATCACATATATGAAGCATCAAGTGTGTAACATTAAATGCTACTGCGCATGTAACGTTGTATAAACATACACAGTGACCAAGTGGTAAACTAGGTAACTGCCAGTATGGGCATTAACATCATAGACAGTTTACTTTAAAAAACATCTGTTATTTTATGTGCTAAATATAGCCCAAAACCTAATCGGTAGTTTAAAATTTCAGGTAATCTCATGTGCCAAGTTATCTCATATCCTAGAATACATGGCAGTTAATTGCACCAATAATGTAATGGTGCAGACAGATGCTAATTTTTAGGCAAAATAATGTGACAAGTATTTTTATTACTAATATTTAAATTTAACATAATGAAATCACAAATATCATACATCAATAACAATATACACACCCAAATTTCTTTTGCTGCAACATGCATTAACCTTTTAATGCCTAGCAGTAACTTTACATATGACCAGGTTTAACATTAAAAAATTCTACGTGGTGCCCACATTGTGTTTGTGTGTTTTGTAAGGATCTCAGAACACACACAACTTTTGTCTCCTAAAACATCAAGAGACTGGTTTTTATGACCGAAGTGGGGACTGTTTATAGCGCGATACGCACTGAGTCCTTATACAGGGTATACACAAAAGAATGGTGTGGTTTCAAAAGTTAACAAGAAATTTATTTCTCACCTTACACGGGCAGAACGTACACCGTCAGCAGCGGCAACTGTCCAAGTTTCTCATGCATTAATCACAATTCTTCAATGTGTGCACCCTGGGTCACACGACACACATCCATGTAGTAATCAAATTCATCCGACTCAGTGTAGCATGTAAGCTGTAATGGTCTGCAGCGCATGTGTTATCCGGTCACGAAGTTCCCTGAGGGACATGGGCAATGGTGGTACATAAACGCTGTCTTTAACATACCCCCAAAGAAAGAAATCGCATGGTGTTAGATCCGGCGAACGGGGTGGCCAAGGGAGAAGGTGGTTGTCTCCTGTTGCAGCACGTCCAATCCAGCACTGTTGAAGAACACGATTGAGAAGCACCCGTACATTCCTGTGAAAATGGGGGGGAGCACCGTCCAGTTGTAGAATGTAATCGTCGTAACTGGTGTTCAGTTGGGGTAACAACCAGTTTTCCAACATGTCCAGAAATGAGTCGCCAGTCACAGTTGCTTCAGTGAAGAAAAATGGGCTGTGCACTTTCTCGCGGGACACCGCACAGAAAACGTTGACTTTTGGACAGTCACGCTGGTACTCTATCTGTGCATGTGGTTGCTCGGTTCCCCAGATATGGACATTGTGTCTGTTCACCTTGACACTGATATGGAATGTGGCTTCATCACAGAAGATGATTCTTTCTACGAAATCATTTTCCTCCATTTTCAACTGCATCTCCTCGCAAAAAGTCACACCTTTTCACTTTGCTGGTGTAAGGGTCTGCACCAATCACATCTTGTATGGTTTCAAACATAGCCGCTTACGCAACACCTTCCACACCGTCATTTTAGGCATGTCCAATTCCCTGCTTGCTCTAGCCACAGACTTGCAGGGACTTCGCTGAAACGCCGCACGCACTCTTTCAATGTTGTCATCAGACACGTAAGGTCGACCAGGACTCTTGCCTTTACAGAAGCATCCAGTTTCCACAAACTGTCGGTACCACCTAGTTATGTTATTCCTGTATGGTGTGTCTTTTCTAAACCGTGCATGAAACTCACGCTGCACTATAATCACAGATCTGGACACCTCAAAACAGAGCACACAGAATGCCTTCTCCTGCTGAGACGCCATCTTGGAAACTGGCCCTGCGGCCCCGCAGTAAGCATAAGAAGCAAATTGCTGATAGCACATGGGAAACTTGGACAGTTGCCACTGCTGACAGTGTACGTTGTGCCCGTGTAAGGTGAGAAATAAATTTCTTGATAACTTTTGAAACCGCACCATTCTCTTGTGTATGCCCTGACATGATGACTATCTTGTTTTTTCTTACAGCATAAAACAGATGCGTTTCATCTTTAACGCTTTCACTCCACGATTAAATCCCCCGGCGCAGGTCCCCCAGCTGAGGTTTTTCTCTGGGCATTTAATTTCTAACGCTTGCTCTTAGACAAAAAGCATATCTCATAGACTTTTCGTTCAAATTTAATGAAAAAAAATTTCGCAGTGTGTTTATGAATTGGTGTTTATGAATTTTCGGGAAAAAATATTCACAAATTTTTACAACAAATTTAGCCCTGCAAATTACATGCACTATATAAAATGTGGGGTAAATATTTTATTATTCACATAATTCTGGTTGCTGCACAAGATCCATGGCCCCTTTGATCACTCTTCTATCATCACACACATACACATTCGCCCACACTATTTACACAAATTAGTTTTCGTGTGATAGTCCGCGAAGCAAGGCGCCACGTGTGTGTTGCACTCATGTCGTCAAAGTCGCAGCACGAGTCTCTACCCAAGTACACTCTCATGTCATGTGTATAACCTGATTCAGCACACAGTTTATAAATTTCGATGTCGAAACGTTCCCTTTTTCTGGAAATGTACTGTCTGAATATAACCCTGCCTTTGAATTCTACAATTACTTTGTCCACTGCCAAATGTTCCGAGGGGTTATAGAATTTAGCATAAGCCTGGTTGAATGTTTCAAAAGACTGTCTTTATTTTCCATGGTCGGTCATATTCCTCGCCTTGGTTGGGTCTCTGTCAGTCTCTAATGGCTTGGGTTATCAAGCCTTCGTGACCATGGCAGGAATTCGGAATGCACTTATGACGTAGTAAGAATATTTGTGTGTCTAACCACAGCTGCAGCAATGTAAGCGCTATGTGTGAAACATTGTACAAGTTCATCTTTTGAAGGTCATTTGTTGGGCTGGGTTACTACCTCATCCTGGCTTCGCTGTGAAAAACAGTGGACGCAAATATTTCCTCCTCCTCCTCACCCGGTCAGTCATTTTTGTTATTGCTACTGCTTGCTGAATGCTACCCTGGTCTGTTACAAAGACGGTTTTGTATTCCTATGCCCTCATAAATCTAATACCCTAACCAACGACCGACTTACACGATGAGAGCAAAACACATCTAAGCCTACCACGTAAATGCTGTGAAAAATTCCACGTATTTCAAGGGTGAACATGAAGTTTTTCGTATATTAGACCGCTGTGTTACACATTTGTGCCACACAACTCCTACAGAATGCCCCAGAACTACAACAGACACGCCTGTGAGCCCTCCTGTAGCTGTACATATAGATTTTCACGGATATCTCCAGTATTTTTGTATTAGTTCAGTCTGAAAATACGTGTTACAGTACGCCACTGAAAACCATTCAGCTGTCAATTAGTAACTGGCTTCATAGCACACTGTTGATATTCAACCCACACACGACTCCAGCGCGACTGATAAACAAACCACAACGCCAGAACGCTATTACTCAGCTGAGAAATGCGCAGTTCACCAATGTGTTGACATACATATCGCAACTGTTGGAGGCCTTACAGGGGTGGAGAGGGAACATTTATAACTGCACACACCAGCTCTCACCGTCAGGGGACATAACACACAGAAATCCTGAGATTTACATGGGATAGGGGTGAAAACAATGCTTCCAAATTGACACAATATTGACGACAACTGAGGTCGTCATTCGTCCCAGAGCGACCGTTTAAATGCCCCATGCGCAACTACGACAGTCACCATTTGTAGTTAAAGGGTTAAAGGGTTAAACAGCATTGTTACCTGACAGTGAAAGAGGTGGGAGGGCTTTGTTCATCACACAGAATTCAGAAAGTTCGTATCACCATGAGACTTTCTGAAGAACATGGAGAAGCCATTAGAAACCACATCAAGGTTTCATGTCAGCTGGACAGTACCATCACTTTTTCTGAAGTTAGGCATTTTCCAAGTTATCAACTACAAATTTTCTCTGTTTTTAATAAGTATCCATTACTCAAGCATTATTAGCCATTTCTATATTTGAGTAACTTAGAAATATGATCATTCATAACCACACTTAAGTTTCCAATTACATTAGTCACTTAATTATCTCAGCTTTCATCTCTCCTTTGTTCCAGTACTGGGAATAAATAGTCTAAAGGCAATAACGTATGTTTCAGTGAGAATCTCAACATCTCTCCCACAGACAATACAGTCCATTTTCATCCTTTGGTCAGTCCTTGTTGGAATCTTGTGGCACTTGAAGCGGAGCTGTTTATAGTGGAAAACTACGTTAGACCAAAATTCACTATACTTTGTAACAAAGTGGATTCCTAGCATTCCAAAAACTCTGACACTCAGATGCAATATTATAAAACTCACCAAACTCTCTAGCCTTTTAGCAACAATGGATGCAAATCGCCGCTCGCCTGCGAGGTCGGAGATCAGGAAGATGTACTCTGGGGCATTTACTTGGTTACTTCGGTGGGTTCGCCCTGCAATAACAAGTCTATGATTAGAAGATGTGCAGAAGATTCCAGTCATGTCGTATGTGACACCGTGTCTTTTGGTGCGTAGTTCCTGACACTTCAAACGATCACTGTGCCTTCACTTTCAGGTGCAGGTAGTCCATGTGGTGATTCCACTTCGACTATGTAATGCCAAAGATGAAGACATTATAACCCTTTGAAATGTCCCGTACTACTCACAAGATGAATAATGTCGTATCCCACAAGAGTGGGATCTTTGGCAACATGGCTGTGGTAACCTCAAATCCTCCCCACAAGGTGTGCTTCTCCAAAATCCATCATTCAAAATGTGCTGGCAGGAAGACAAAGACTTTTACATAAAATGCTGTCACTGCAAACAAAGATACTACTTTCTGGCATGTTGCACTGATCCCGTTTTGTTTCTTACACTATTGTGACACATTTATGCCTATATTCCACACATGACAATTTATGACACAACTCGACTAGATGTGACATCTGGATACAGAATGTCAAGGGCCAAAATAATGAACATAGCAACTTACCAAACTGCTGGATTGCCCGGTCAGCACTCCATGGCAACTCTAATGTAATGTGGACTCTACGTCTCTGGTTGCGGGCACGTCGGTCACTCTGCAGCGAGATGCCACTTGATGCAGCCTCAGATATGATGGCCACATCCTTCTCACCATCCATAAATCTCTGTTTTTCTGAACACATTATTTGAACAGTGCAAGATCATTAACTAAAGATAGAGTCCAACAGCAAAAGAATGGGCATGGATATTACAGAGAATGTCAACTCAGCAAAATCACTGACAACATCAACTTCTTGACGTCACATATGTGGATACATCTCATATAAAATGATACTTTATGCAGCACAATCAGCATAACAGGTGATTCTTACTGTGTTTCTGAAACTTCATGCAACAACCATATCTGTATTGCTCTGAAAGCTATTTACAGCCACTACTCCATAACAAGCAATACAGTGTCAGAATTACACGTTTTTGTATAGCACATTTCGTAAATCTCTTCACGTTTATAGCACCTCATATTTTCGACACAGTAACTGAATGCATTCACATGGCTTGCCAAGCCCTGAATTTAATTATGTACATAATTTTTGTTGTTACGATATGCAAGAACTTTGTTTTTCCTCATACCATATGCTACCTGTGTTATGTAAATAAATCACTACCCTACAAGTCTACATTAAACCCAGCAGATGCTGGTACCAACATCTAACTCAAATACAGAAACACAGATGTGCATACAACATGTACTGTATGCAATATGAAGGCTAACCTGTCAAATTTAAAGTCTCTAGAGGAACGTCCACTTCTGAGCGAGATTCATATTGAACACCATCTTCAGTCTGAACCACTCTGCCCTTCCTTCCAGTCATCTATTCAACAAACAGAAATTACCAATTAAAATTACAACAAAATTCCTTATAAAGTTGTGCTGGGAAGTTATTAGAGTTTGCTCCGAAGAAACCAACCAAACAAGGGTAATTCAGTGTGGTAACAGAATTGTAGCATGTGTGGGTTTAGCATGTAGAATGTGTGGGTTTAGCATGGCGTTATTAATATGCTTATGTGTTACCTTTATTGCTGGAGGGATCAACAGACAAACAACATATAATGTAGCTACAAACTGTGCAGTTAGAAAACAAAATGTTTGAAACAAATACCCTACAACAATAAAAAACAGTGCAATATTTGAGGTTTTCACACCAGTACTGCTTAAGACTGAATTGGGTGCTATGCGCCCAGTAACACTGTCACATCCCAAAAAACTTGATTCTTCAACACAGAACAATCTGAGAAGTATATGTTAAACCAATTCTAACATCGAACTTACAAAAAGAAACAATGCAAAATCAAGGCCCTGGAGATGAAAACAAGGGATAAAATCAAACATACTTTTTAGAAAATTAACTGGAATGCAGAATTTGTTAACACAGAAAAGGAATGGTTACAATAATTTAGTCAAGTAAAATGGATAGCATAAGGATACTCAAAAGTTGGTCACAACCAACATTTAAAACAGAATAACCAATGGGATCACCAGACAAAGAAGATTCAGGTCTGCTACTGTAACACATTAGGAAGAGAGGAAATTGCTAGCAACAAATCAAAAGGAAAGACTGTGGAGGGATAGAAAGATTGAAGACTTCTTGTCCGTTGGTCTGTTCACAACAGAAACAATGCTAGGCAAAGAATGTGGCCTAAATGCAAGTCATTTGCAAGGTAAAACCGTGTACAGAGGAATAAAAGTGGCAGTGGACAGCCAATAGTACAGTACAAAAAAAATGTGATGTGATACAATGTTTATAAATGTCATGGTAACAAATCAACCAGTCTCTCTCTGTCATTGCCACACCTTCCGCTACTGACATAAAGGGTGACCATTGTCCAACTATACCCAGCCCTCTCATCCTACAATGGCCAAGGCAGGAGAAAGTAACATGACCACAGCTCATATTAATTTCCCATTATATTCCAGCAGTTAAATACATGGGACCCAGTTTAATTCCCTAGCAGACCAAGCACACAAAGTTGCCAATGTGACATATACAATAAACTGCATATACAGCTGCTCCTGCGCTTAATTCATCACCACACCAGAAGACTCAAAGGGGAAACAGGCACATTCCTAACCCTGGCACTAGACAGACATGCCACGACCCCTTTAACCTTACTACATATGGAAGAGCACATTGGGTGTGACCCAAAAGGATGGTCTGTACAATGTGAAGAACAGAAAACACTTTGTACACTGATCATCCAACCTATGCCCTGATCACTACACTAAGCTACCTCCCCACTGAGGGCTAACAATACCACTGGCAAAAAATATGTCCACAATCAAGGTAAGGAAACCTGATATGACACTTGCCTCCGCCACATTCTCAGGCCCACCAAGCTCATCGATGAGTTGATCCAGTGTGTTGGGTGGAAGTTTCTCCCCCAGCACCTCAATCCGTTGAAGCAGCTCCTCCTTCATGCTACATGCCCGTTCAATAGCATCACGAGGTGGAGGAGGCGGGGCCCTCTCAGTAGTGCCATGGTTACCGTTACCATTACGTTTCCCTTTGTGAGACGCTTTACGAGCCAGAAGAGAGTTGATTTTATCCTGCGTTGACTGACCCTTCTTTGATGACTTGTGCTTCTTTCCTTTCTTTTTGCGTCTGTCCCATGGATCTGAAGATATGAATATACAAGCGAAATGTAAAGACTCTGTGCACCTGCACAGGCCAATACAAAAACATCTATGTCTTACCATAAACTACTCAAGACTGAGAAAACTGATTATATAATTTCATCATATACTCAAAATTATACTGACAACCTCCTGACCATCTCCTTTGAAAGAGCAGCTATCTTCATAACAAATGCTTCTGTAACAAATTGTCCTCACAGTCTGAATTTCTTTTCCTTTTCCCAGCATTAACACAAAAAAGTGCTGTATGTTACAATGCTGTTGTCATTTCCGTCACGATGAAACATCCACACTACCTGCATCTGAGTCAGTGTCTGTGTCAAAAGGATTGAAGTCCGAGCTGGCATTGCTGTCTTCTGTTGGGCTGTCAGTGTCCACAGAATCTGAGCCAGAGAGTTTAAACTCTGATCCAGAACTGCTGCCATCCTGCTCTGAGTCATCATCTGATTCTTCCGATGAGGACATCTTAACCCGTTTTGACGCTCGCTGAGCTGCCTGTCGAACTGCCAACACACACACACATCAACATATGTAGCAATTCTGAACAACCCAACACAAATATGTAACACCGAAACCAGGATCACAAAAATAATTCTAATTTGCATCAGGTTGTTTGCTGCAGATGGTGGTGTCATGTTCCTAAAAAAATGCTATCCACCTCCAGGACTATGTGGTGTCACAACACAGAAGACGGCAACACTTATAAGTCACTTGCACACAGAACTATTTCTAAAATTCATTACCACAACTGTGAACCATTTGTGTTATCTCTTTCATTACCATTTTAAACCTACTTTTACCATCTGTTTACAGCACCATTTTTACACCATTCCACAGTCACCTGATTTCCCTTTCAACCACAGTTATTGCCCCCTTCACAATCTTCAGAAAAATACCTATACAGAACATGTTTAACCGTATGCATGATTAAAACACTGAGTGTGTAAATTGTGTGCTTTGGTGTGTGCACGCACGTGTATCAGTTTAGAGTTACTGGCTGTGCACCAAGCAGTTCTTGACAGATTCAAGTGATCAACTACTGTGTCTTTTCAACAACACTTGTGTTATCTCCAAGCTAGAATATGCCTGTAGAAGTGGGAGGCTTAAAATACCCGATTCCTGGATGGCAAGGTTAATATAGTTCAAAGGAAGACTCATTAATAATACTAACATAACAAAATGATGAAAGTGATCTTTGAAAATTAATACTGACAAAACTTGTGTTACTGAAGCTTTGAGACAAACCAGCTTCCCAAATATGGGTTTTCCAGACTTACAAATTCCTAAATTACAGACCCCTTGTCAAATATTACACTGAGATGTTCACTGTACCTGGTTTCCGTTTGCCACTAGAACCACTAGCCTCAGCATCAATGTCACCATTGTTATTCAGTTTTGAAGAATCAGACTTGCGAGAAGGATCCAAACCAAGGAGCCGGTGAATTCTGTTGCGGTCTGGAGCGGGGAAATGTTTTTCGACTAAGGTCTGCAAGACTCCTCTGCCAGAAAAAAGAAACATATGATTACATAAAATATTTAAAGCATTCGTTCCTTAAGTGTAAATAATAGAGAGCTCTACACAATGCACCGTCGTCAATTGGGATCAGTTTAACCCTTTCACTCCGCGATTAAATGCCCTGGCGCGGGTCCCCAGTCAAGGTTTTTCTCTGGGCATTTAATTTCTAACGCTTGCTCTTAGATAAAAAAGCATATCTCATAGACTTTTCGTTCAAATTTAATGAAAAAAAAATTTCGCAGTGTGTTTATGAATTGGTGAATTCGGGAAAAATATTCACAAATTTTTACAATAAATTTAGTCCTGCAAATTACGTGCATTATGTAAATGTGGGGTAAATATTTTATTACTCAGATAATTCTGGTTGCTGCACAAGATCCGTGGCACCTTTGATCACTCTTCTATCATCACACACATACACATTAGCCCGCACTATTTACACAAATTAGTTTTCGTGTGAAAATCCACGAAACAAGGTGCCACGCGTGTGTTGCACTCGTGTCGTCAGAGCCGCAGCACGAGTCTACGTAAGTACACTCTCATGTCATGTGTATAACCTGATTCAGCACACAGTTTATAAATTTCGATGTCGAAACGTTCCCTTTTTATGGAAATGTACTGTCTGAATATAGCCCTGCCTTTGTATTTTACAATTACTTTGTCCACTGCCAAATGTTCCGAGGGGTTATAGAATTTAGCGTAAGCCTGGTTTAATGTTTCAAAAGACTGTATTTTCCATGGTCGGTCATATACCTCGCCTTGGTTGGGTCTCTGTCAGTCTCTAATGGCTTGGGTTATCGAGCCTTCGCGACCACGGCAGAATGTCGGAATGTTTGTGTATCTAAACACAGCTGGGGCAACGTAAGTCGTACGTGGGAAACAGTATACGAGTTCATCTTCTGAAGGTCATTTGTTGGGCTGGGTTACTACCTCGTGGCTTCGCTGTGAAAAACAGTGGACGTGATTATTTCCTCCTCCTCCTCCTCACCCGGTCCGTCAGTTTTGTTATTGCTACTGCTTGCTGAACACTACCCTGGTCTGTTACAAAGACGGTTTTGTATTCCTATGCCCTCATAAATCTAATACCCTAACTAACAACCGACTTACATGATGAGAGCAAAACAGACCTAAGCCTACGACGTAAATGCTGTAAAAAATTCCACGTATTTCAAGGGTGAACACGACATTTTTACTACATTAGACCGCTGTGTTACACATTTCTGCCACACAACTCCTACAGAATGCCCCAGAACTACAACAGACAGGCCTGTGAGCCATCCTGTAGCTGTACACATAGATTTTCATGGATATCTCCGGTATTTTTGTATTAGTTCGGTCTGAAAATACGCCGTACAGTACGCCACTGAAAACCATTCAGCCGTCAATTAGTAACTGGCTTCATAGCACACTGTTGATGTTCAACCCACACATGACTCCAGTGCGACTGATAAACAAAACACTCCTTCTCCACAACGGTATTAGTCAGCAGAGAAATGCGCAATTCACCAATGTGTTGACATACATATCGCGACTGTTGGAGGCCTTACAGGGGTGGACAGGGAACATTTATAACTGCACACACCAGCTCTCACCTTCAGGGAATATACCACACAGAAATCCTGAGCGGTACGTGGGATAGGGGTGAAAAAAAATGCTTCCAAATTCGACACAATATTGACGACGACTGACGTCGTCATTCGTCCCAGACAGACTGTTTAAATGCCCCCAGCGCGACTACAATAGTCGCCATTCGTAGTGTAAGGGTTAACAAAACCCAACCCAGAACTGAATGGAAGGACAGCACAGTACAAGATGAAAAACTAACAACTAGGCTCGCTATGCTATTTTAAAATATTAGTAACGATGAATTAACTGAAAGCATATACTGTAAGGACATTAGTCTCAAAATGAAACCAACATGTCACACAAAAACCTTTCAAGATTTCCCTAAATGGCAAACTGTCTCCTCTTCCACCTTCATCTAAATGGTGGGAAGTCCTAATGTCACACTCTTATATTACTTGCAGTCTGCATCTGTTGTGCAACAAACAATAAAACATATTCTTTAGTCATGGTCAGACTACAGAAGAGCCTAAGTCCACTGCAGATTCTCAGCACTCATAGACACAGCACAGGTGTTTGGACATCATCATCAACCACATACTGGAGGTAATAATAATGAATAATGCAGACCACACAAGTAACAGGCTAATGCTGGCTATTCTGTTGTTATATATATTTGTTAGCATGGTTGGTAGTAGCAGTGACCAATTGTTGAACATGACAGCAATAAAAAGCAGTGGTAAGGATGTACAAGTTACTGTTGCTGTGTCCACCTTGCTGAAAAAAAAGTTCACAACATACCTCCGAACACCAGTACTGCTCAGGGTACTTAGTATCCCGGTATAAACCGGCTGTTACCCTAAATATTCAAGCTGGCATTCAAAGGAACTGTGGCACCGAAGTGTCCCCACAGGCAATAATTTGTAAGGGTGTATCAGAATGGAACGAGTTCACCATGGCCAAGTGTGACACTGACAACTGGAATAATTTGCTGAGCAAATTTTAATAGGATTTACGCTGAAACAGTATAAATATCCTGACAGCAGACGCCTGATCAATACGTCATCAAGGACACTCTACAAGCTACTGAAATATGTGGTATTCACATTTCTTACATACTTATGTACCAAAGTCATGCCCTAAATCCTTTTTAACTATTTTTACACAAATATTTGTCACTCACTTTGCAGTAGACACAAAATCAGACAGCTCCCCATCATCTCGTTCTAGCTGCTCTAGAGTGCGGGCCTCACCTGTTGACTGCAAACCAATCACTACACACTTTCCACATTTCACAGCCTCCCTGAAAGCAAACAACTTCAGCAGAGCACAAATATGGAAAATGGCATGCTCTCTACAGTCTAATGGCTACAAAAAAACAACATGAAAACAGCTACAGGTTTCACAAGTTCTTAGAAGACATCAGCATATCAGTCTGTTCAATTAACACATAGGTTCCTCCAAAACATTAACTACCAACTACATAGTGTCACATGCCAAAAGACCATAAGGTGAATTTAAAAGTGTTCCATACAATATTCACTAAACATAAACATAATGTTTGTGCCATTGAGTTTTATGTTAAAGATTCCGATCTGTGAGTTTTGAAGTTTCATAGTAGCACTGCTTAAGGTTGAACTCTTATGGGCTGTGTCGATGGATGAATTGTGCTGGACGTTTGGAAGATTTTCAGGGACAAGTAGTCCAAAAAGAGTATCCACAATTGTTAGGAAGGATACATTATACAGACTCTGGTGCTGAAGGCACAAAAGAAAAGCATGGGTGGCAAACCAATATGGGTGACAGTATGCTTTTCTTTCTCTACCCTCATCATTGACAGCAATATAATAACCACACCCTCCTACCTGCTGTGGTTATTCTTCATAGCCTGCTTGATCCTGAAGATAAAGGCAATAAAATCCTTCAAAACATCGGTAACTACACACACAATGATATGTTACATCCCAGAAGAACTGAATCTTCACATTCTGTTTTGCTTTGAAGTTGCATCTACAACCATAATTTACCTTGCAGTAACAACAGCATGGTTCACTTTTGCTGCTATGCACAGGTATTTAAAGAAGCGCTGATGGGAGGACCAAAACTGCCCCCACATCGTCTTCTTCATGCGATTCTCTGCATCCACCAGCTCAGCAGCTTCCTGGAACTTTTGCATGGCCTCCACCCACTGAACAAAGGAACAGATCACAGCGGTGAAGAAGATGAAGTCTGCACAGCAAGAGGAATGTTAAGTATCTTTAAGGCATGAGATATGAGTTTTACATGCCAATAAGGTATATACAATGGTCTAATGCAGTGTTTTCAAAGTGGGGTCCTCAAAACCCTGGGGTTACACGAACACATGCCAGGAGTTCCGCAAAATGCTGGAGGTCGGGGGGGGGGGGGGCCTTTTTTATGTTGTCATAGTTAGTTTTATCAAATTATTTCTACAAAGTTATTAGACTATGAGAGGGAATGTTAAAAAAATGTATATTACACTTTGGGAGGGAATACTTCAGAAAGCAACAGATGCATAACTTCAGAACATTAGAACATTGCTGCCATTTCAATCACTTACCTTTGTGAACATGGATTTTCATGATACACAGTCTGACAATTATATAATGTGACTGAGGTTATAGAATAAAACTGGAACAAAAGACTTGAGTACTATCTGTATTGTATTCAAAGTACATCCCTTCAGCATTGATACAGCGAGTGGCACAATCTAGCAAAGACTGGAACGACCTTTGCATGTCTTCTTGTGTTATGGCCCGAAGACTCAATGTTACAGCTCCTTCGATGTCTTGAACATCTTCAAAGAGGCGCCCTTTCAATGGTAACTTCAGTTTGGGGAACAGAAAATAATCACTGGGGATAAATCAGGGGAGTAGGGCAGATGTTTGAGCACGCACACTTGTTTCCAGGCTAAAAATTCTTGTACAGCAACTGCCTGGTGAACCAGTGCATTGTCGTGAAGAAGAAACCAACTGCCTGGTGCTGAGTACTCAGGCCAGACACAGCGAATCCTCTTCCATAGGCGTTCCCGAACTCTCAAATAAAAACTTCCAGTGACAGTTTGTCCCTCAGGGACAAACTCATGGTGAATAATTCCATTGCTATCGTAGAAACACACAAGCATTGTCTTCACTTTTGACTTTTGAAGACGAACTTCTTTGCTTTTGGTGATGCTGGTGACTTCTATTCAGCACTCTCACGTTTAGTTGTGGGATCATAGCGAAAACACCAAGTTTCATCCTCTGCTACAATCGAATTCAAGAAATTTTTATTTCTACGAGCAGTTTTAATGATGTCTTTTGCGTACTGAACATGCTCGTGTCTTTGCTCATCAGACAATGAATGTGGCACACATCGGGAAGCGACCTTTCTCTTGCCCAAGTCTTCCACTAAGATTTGACGAATCGTCTCCCTGTTAATACCAAACTCATCAGCCATTATTCTCACAGTTGCACAACGTTCTTCTTGTATTCGTTCTCTCACTTTTGCAATCAGTCCCTCGTTACGAACAGAAAATGGACGCCCAGGCCTGGCTTCATCTTCAGTCGTTTCCACACCAGTTTTGAATCGTGAATACCATCTGAATATCTGTTCACGAGATAAACAACTATCCCCATACACTTGTCTCATCAATTCCACAGTCTCAGCTGCAGTTTTCCCGAGTTTAAAACAGAATTTAATGTTCACTCTCTGCTCCGTGCCACTACTGTGACCACGTCCTCTCACTACCTGCACAACATGGCGCTGTATTTCCCGTCATGCTCACCGTGGGGCGTTGCGGTGTTGCCAGATTACAGATGAAGGTTGGGCACATGGATGGCATGCACTGCTCCATAGATGGCACTTCTATCTTGGTCAAAATAAAATCAGTCGCATTATATAATTGTCAGACTGTTTAAATTATGGCAAAAAGTACACACAAAAATAAGCTGGATGCTGAGACAGACCTCAGATTGCAACTGTCACCCATTATATTGATGTGTTCATCAAAACAGCCTCATCTGTTGCACTGAGAATTTAACACAACTAATGTGTACTGTTTTACTGATTTACTAAAGCAACAGAGAAGTTTTATACTTATTTTATTTGCTTACACAAAAAAAAAGGTGAAGTCTACATTCCCTTTTTTTACTTTCCCAATATTGCCAACTCAAAAACATGAGTGAGGTTCTGTGAAATATTTCAGTCTGGAAAGGGGTTCCACAGATCAAGCAGTTTGAAAAGCACTGGTCTCATGGTTTATGACAATGTGCAGTCTGTTATGAGGGAACCAACATTTTGGAGAAACATACTGCCTCCATCTTCAGCACAGAAAATGGCGGCAGAATGTTCTTCCAAGATCTTGGTACTTACCAAAACTACAAAGCAAAGCATCCCAGTACTACAAATAATATTCACCATCACAAAAACCTGAAATGTCAAACATATGTACTGTACAATTTTATAAATTAACTTACCAACTTGACAGACTCATCATAAACTTTAACAAATTCTTTTGATAACGCCACCTCTTCTATTTTGAAGGCAACACCATGGAAACTCAACTGCCTTGCGATATACATCCCTCGAAGCTTCATGTCCATAGCAACAATCTCCATGGCACCCACACCTCTGCAACACACACAATGGGACAGTAATAGTTGAAGATGTGCAACAGAGTTGTCACTGACTGCCTCAAAACAGAGACAGCCACTTACCAGGAACCTGATATTATTCACATTAAAAAGAATTCTGCCTGTACTCTGCTTTCCATATACCAGACTGAATACAAATTTTGAAGATGCCATGTCAGCACAAAGGCTCAAAATGTAAGGCAGATATTCAACTACCAGCTAACTGGGAAAGTAGACACTGCACTGGGAAAGTAGACACTGCACATAACATACAGTAAATTTCAAAAATGAAACATTGGCTACAAATCTACAACTGTTTCTAATTTATCTGCAACACAGACACACTAATTTATGTCAGCTTTAATGTTCCTACAGCAGTATCACTGAAAATGTAAGATTTATGGGATGTGACACTGTGTCATTGGAGGAATGGTTCCTGGTGTTTTGAAGGATCATAGTGCACCTCCTAAGCAGTCACAGAAACATTCTCCTTGGACTGCTTGAACATAAAGAACGAGGCAATATGGCCCTTCAAAACGTAAGGTACTACTCACCCAACAAAACAGTGTTCATCCCCGAAGACTCAGATCTTCACATTAATTTCTACCATGAAAGAAACTCTTTTTATTTTTGACTTAACTTTATCAGACTGCATCAAGGGATGCTCAAAAAATAATATCATTAACAGAATCTCCATTTTGGAGGAGAGCTATGACATGTCAACAAAAACAAAAAGGTAAAGGTAAAGCAGTGCCACTACAGGCCTGGACAGGCCCACAGGGTTCCAGGAGGTCGAAGCTCCCAGATTTCTAGACAATCGGCGCTTGAAGGTGGTAAGGTTGTCAGCCATACGCACCGGCCGCGTTTACCCCCCAGGAAATATTCCTGGTACTCATTTCTGTTAGAGGCTGAGTCGACCCCAGGGCCATAGTGCGACTGACAGGATTATGTCAATGAAAAATCCACTGACACCATCAGGAATCGAAACCGCGACCTGCCGGTTTGTAGCGCAGTGCCTCAACCAACTGCGCCACCGCGGCCCCCCAACAAAAACAAAAACAAAAAGGGGGGGGGGGGGGGGCAGCTGATGGAACAGTCCAAATTTTTTTCACCAAATGCATAAAAAAACAAAAATTTGAGCACAATAATCTTTTCCAAGTCTGGCATCCTGCACGGAACACGCCGTGAATGCCTGCATTACTGTGCGTTCCCCAGCCAAAACACTTCAGTGTCAGTACACTGCACTCTCCTATAACATTTCACTAAAAAATGTGCAGAAATGTGACATGGATGTTCTCCTTCATCATGACAATGCTTGCCATTCTGCATCTTTCACACTTTGTTCATAATTTTCTGCAGTATAAAGATGTCAGAATTGTTATCACATCTTTTCCACAGCCCAGGTTTGGCACTTCTGAGACTTCTGGTTCTTTCCAGAATTGAAGAATGAACTGAAATATTCACCGAAGCCATGGAAGCAAAATTGGGAGTGCCAGTTCAGATAGATTGTTTTGAACCCTGTGTTACATCAAGAGTATGTACTTAGAAAGACTTATCTGAAAGACTAAACACATCAAAATGCAGTACAGACACTGATCACTTTTTTCAACAATCAATGCAGAACTTCAAAAAGTTTTAACTGATGTTATTTACTAAATATCTACACTCATGCTTCATAGTACTCATTATCTCCAGTAAGGACTACCACCATTATAACCCATAAAAATGCGTTTAGAAATCACAGTTTTCTAACCACTTGGCATATATGTGACAACACACCTTGAATTTTCAAGCTGCAGTCACTGGACATGAAGTTATAAAATACAAGAACTATTATAAAATATTAACCCATTCCTGACATTCTGATATACATAAATAAAGAACTGACATGATACTCTAATCCTTCTCACAGTCTTCAACTTGAAATGCTACAGACATAGCCATACCTCACAGTATACATTACACTCCTGTATTGGATATTAAAACCAACCTCTTCTCTACAGCAGAAATGAAATCTGTGAACTCGGAGAAAGGTGTTCCTTCACCCCAAATGCCCAGACGAGTCATGTATGCCATATTGCGAGGCTCTGAAGCACCAGTGGCAGATGCATAAACTACCCTAGCCTTTGGCAGTTTGTTCTGAAGCTCCAGCACAGTCAGGCCTGTCTTTGTGGGCTTTGAAGATCCCACTGGGCACAGATTCTTTGCTCTGTGACACTCATCAAACACAACTGGACCATCAAAATCTTCCCCACACCACTGCAGTAGCTGTTTCAGCCGTGTCTTGTACTTGCCACCCGACTGCGTAGACTCCCCAATCAGTGCAGAGTAGGTTGAGAAGATCACGCCCTTCTTCACATTTCCATTAACAGCTGAAGAGATCTTGGCATACTTGAACTGCGGATCAAAGACATCAACGTACAAATCATACTGTGACGTTCTGCAAAGGGACACATGCGTATATAACACACATGACCCAAGAACCAAATAAATCCATTACCTTGTTCAGAGCATGAACTTCTATCTTTGAAGCTCCAATGTCACGCAGGTCCCTTTCGGCATCATACTTGAGATCATTTGACACAGACACCCAGATTGCTCTCTTTCGGCCCTTCAGGTAATTCTCAAATATCACACCAGCAATGGTTCGTCCCTTCCCAACACCTGCACCATCACCTGTCACCCACAAACAAACCAGTCAGAATAATTCTTTCACCGGGTAGAACTGCTGCTTCATATAGGCAATTATCTGAACTCTCGCAAGTTCGAACATCCTAAACGTGCTTATTCATTCACCTCTCTCTCTCTCTCTCATACACACACACACACACACACACACACACACACACACACACACACACAATGAATGAATTTCACAAAGCAGGCCATCTCAAAAAGCTATCAGCTGTTTGACTAGTCAAGAAATCTTCCAGCTTTTATCCAACCAAAGGTTCATGAACACGCTCACAAAAGCCCAGCAGCAAGCAGATGAATTGACACCCTCAGACATTACTTCATTAGCCCTACAAATCCAGCATTAATCCCTAAAATGCAAAGCCAAAATTTTCAGTTGTCAGAGCTACTCTTCTTTTATGGGGAAACAATGTATAAGAACACCCTACAAAGAGACTCTCTCCAAATGTTTCTTGATCACGCAGTTCTGGTGACATACAACCCCTCTTCACATGCTGTCATAAGGAGAAATTTTTAGGAAAGAAAAATCAAAGTTTTCAACCTAGGTACCACTGACACCTGCATATAGTTGAAATCATTGACAACTGACACTTGTAGGGTTATCGTTCATCTTAATATTGTCCACCCATCCAAGCCTAGTACTCTATAGAGGTCAGTCCCCTCTGATTTCCTGATCATAATTTTGTGCAAATTTCTTGTCTCTCTTGTACATCTCACATACCTTTCCTCATCATTCCCTTTCATTTACTGAGCCCAATAATACTTGGTGAAGCATACAGATTAAAAAAATCCTCATCATACAATTATATCATCTGTACTCCCAAATATCCTCAGGAGCCTGTAATTTTGATTGTAACTTTGCCAGTATTATTATCACAAAAAACTAATCCGGCACATCTCACATTTTACTTCTAATTTCAAATTTGAACATAAAGAAAACCACCACCAACAATCTACAAACCCTACCAACAGCTCAGAAATGATAAAAATTGTTGGCATGACTGCTGACTCACCAACGAGAAAACCCGCTCGACTGCCATCAGGCAGAAAGTGCTCATGCTGCTGGGCAGCATAAGTGATGGCCTCCAGCTGCAGCGCAGACAGTGCACCTGTAGTCACTGTGTCCTCAGGGAGTGACAGCTTGTACCAGACGTCCGTTGGGGCAACACTTGACAATGACGCAGTCTCCACCACTGGGTCTGGGTGCTTCTTCCCTAGCTTCACTGCACAGAAGTTTAAAAAAGGTAATTTTCATTGATCAGAGAGGTAGTGCTGCACTGAAATCATTTGTTACACCTTGGTGTACAGTCAGGATGTCAATATGTAAATAAACGCTTCCATATGACAGCAATTTCAATCCATCAACATGTGTGAGTATGACACCTTGTCTGATGATGTGACTGGTATTCCTGCAGTTTGATGAGATTTCTGACATGAAGAAATTAAGAAGAATAAGGTGGGAGGCAAGTAGGAGGTGAGAAGAGCAGTGCTCACACATTAAACACTGTGGACTTAGCAATGAGCAGTCCCCCAAGACCTGGCCATTTTTGTAAAGATATTTCCTTTTAAACAAAAACCTGTTGTGAATATTTTCAGTACCTGCCTACCCTCTACAGCCAAAACCACCAAAGTACATAGCCTGCACAGCACAAGACAAAAGACAGTCAGCAGTACCATGTCCATTCACAAACTCAGGAACAAGTACAGCAGGCATGCCTACGTCCATTCTGGTGACTTTCCTATTAAGGCCATGAAACAGAAAAGATAATCCCAGTAATCAGACATCAGGCAGCAATGTGGGAAAGACACAGTATTACTCACACTTGGTTGGCATGTAGTCTGCGTATGTCTCTGCCACACCCATGTCTTCATCATCAACCTCCTCCTCTTCCTGAGCAGCAGCCAAGGGGTTCAGCTGTTGAAACATAAAACCAATATTCAGAAACCATCAATACTGCAGTGGCAGATGCATCACAGTTTGCTGAATCCTCATTCATTCAGCTCTACAGCATCATCTGGAAATGGGGATTTAAACTTCTGGTACTACAAGGTTGGCAGACATTGACACACCAGGATGAAATTCACAGTCTCAAAATGGTGGTTCTTAAGTTGGCAGCCACATTTAAATACATGAATAAACAATAATTTGTCATCCAGCAACAGGAGATTGTAAATCTCTCAGCACACATGGGCTGGTGGTCATATATCAATCCAGGAGTACCAATGTATCATTCAGGACTAGATTCTACAGAGAGGACAATCACATTTTAATTTTAAGTACAGGTATTAGCATTAAAAAATATAAACATTTACTTGGACTGTACACACGCATACCTGCAATAAAATGATGCACCACTGGTAAATGTTACACTGGAAATGGGGTTTCAGTGTCATATTCTCTACCACTATCTGAACCCAGAACTATAGTCAATAGACTGAAGACTGCTACACAGAAAGTTTGTGACAATACGGGCTGTAGTCCACTCAAGAAAACATTCTGATTTTGGAAGTACTAATTGAGAGTAGGAATACAGTGTATGAGGCCAATGGAAAATTGCGATACATACACACAAATAATGGGCACAATTCTAATCTATATACACACACAATGGACACAATTTTCTTTTGAAGAAAGCTCCCAGGTTTGTGTCAAAACATCTGCTGGTCTAGTGCACCAATCCAATGTCTGAAAATATATAAGGACAGTATATGTATGTGTCCACACATACGTGACAGTTGCCAGTACATACAGCACACATGGGCAGACAGCAAGCAGCATACCTTGGTCTCGTCATTCATCCACAGCTGTGACACTGTCTTTCCCGACAGACCCCCCGCCCAGCCTTGGTGCATGGCCGCATTCATCCCAGATTGGCCAAGCAACTGGTTGAGAAATGCCCCATTCTGGCTGAGAAAGAACGGGTTCATCGCAGCCAGGTGACCCAGGCTCATGTTCATGTTCATGTTCATAGGGTTGTAGGCACCCATGTCAAGTGCTGAAATTGGAAAAATCTTATTATCACTACTTGATGACAAACTCCAAGAAAACTCAAAATTCCAACTCCCAAACAAAATTTAACATCAATCAACAAGCAATCATCAAGCACAACCTTATTCAGCATTTATCAGATACTTGGGCTGACAGGCTTCAAACCTTATGTCATTTTCATGGGTTCCACACACCCACACACACACACAAACACACCACTACTTACTCACATTTTGCACCAAGATCAGTTGTACTTGTAGTTAAACAGTAATATGTACAAAAGCCTCAAGTCTTCTGGGACGTCATACTGTGTCACTGGGCAGGTTGTTCACAGTGTTCATAGCGAATGCAGTGCCTCTGTCTCCAGGGTCAAGCAATCCAAGAAGAATATTGCTTGACCCTTGAGATGATGGCACTATAACCCCGTGAAATGACACCATGTCACATCCCAGAAGACTTGAATCTTCATTAACACCAGTGTGGAAATTTCAAGTTGTGCATAATACATGGTGTTAAAATCATCTCAAACTTAAAATCTTAGTCCAAACATATCCCTATCATTAAAATGTACATGTCCATTCAGAAGTACAATGACATTGATCATTAAAATTTAACATCAATATTCATCTATTTAACCTTCTAAAGCCTAGCGGTAACTTTACATACGACCAGGTTTAACACTAAAAAATTCTACGCGGTGCCCACATTGCATTTATGTGTTTTGTACAGTTCTCAGAACAAACAGCAACTCTTGCCTTATACAACACTAAGAGACTGGTTTTTATAACCGAAGTGGAGAGTGTTTACAGCGTGGTATGCACTGAGTCCTTATATATAACAGACATGCTTCGTCTTTCTAGGGTTAAAATGGTGCTGGTAAACAGTCCCAAGTAGGAGAGATAAATACAGGCACCTGAAACAGCCTCAGACATGCTTGTGACTGTAAGGCTTTGGCTGCATTAAGATTCATATGATGACTGCTGGCAGTACCAACCATATGGCTGCTTAAAATTTAAACGTATAAAAAATTATATACATGGTATGAGATAAAAAAAATATACACTTAAGCAATACTGGAAATGAAGATGCAAACTGCATTCAGAATCGCTACTACAGTATAGTAGTAACAACTCACTGTAACAGTCCACCTGCCCCACATCCTAGCAAGAATTCAAGTAAATGTCATGACACATTTAGGCATTCTCCGTTAGGTCCAGAAGGGAATACGAAGTCTTACATCTTTACACAACACAAACATAAACAGACACGTAACACTAATAATCTGACCTCAGAACCACACAACACTTTTTAACACTGTAATTCATTGTCAGCTTTTAAAAAAGGTGACATGTTAGGCACAATGACAAACCAAAAATCCGGCCTCAACAAACGCTGGCAACAGTCAGACGAAAATGATAATTGCCTGACACATCTCTATACATGAAACCTCACCCCTCCACACCATGCCACAGATCCCAAATCTTGTGAAACTCCACCTGTTAAAACTGCTCATCTAACAAACATGCACCTTCACTACTTTCACTTACTACAAATCCTGCACATAGAACTTTTTCACAGGCTCAGTGTCTTTGACTTCATGTCTGATATGAATTATATGTGCATGTAACATTATACGTGCATGTAACATCAGACATGATGAACGCTGAGAGCGTCAACTCTATACCACTCATCTGTGACTTCAGGCTTCTGCGACGATGTTGATGAGATCTGCGCTCTTCTGGGGTGTTACACAGCATCGAGTGGTAATCCTTTACCCATTTCTGGACAATGTATCGGTCCCATCTTCAAGGGTCAAGAAGTCCAGGACTTCTTCACCCTTGAAAATGGGACTAATAAATACGTTGTACCAAAATGCTTGTAAAGGATTACCACTCAACATTGCCCAACACCCCAGAAGAGCACAGACCTCCTCTACAACACTCATGTTCCCTACCAACCATGCCAGAAACAAAGAATGCTGTTCCAAAGGATTTCATTCCTAAGACCAAACAAAGTAGCCAGAATGTAACCTGCACAGTGCAAGCAACAAATTTATGTTGTTCTAGCTGACAAATAAAACCAGCAAAGAAATTACACTTACGGAACAACTGGGCAGGGTTTAGGCTATGTTGTGGCATTCCTGCCATACCAGGGAAAAAGCCCATTGACCCTATACCTCCCAATGCACCCATTCCACCAAACATGCCCTGCGTTGGGAATGGGAATGGGGTCTGTCCAGTTCCACCAATTCGAACTTTCTCATAGCCCAGATTCGAATTGCCCTTGGTGACCAGCCCTCCTGGGATCTTGCTTGGAAGGTTTGATGCAGCATTTGTACCTGCTGCTGGCACAACAGAAATCAGTTTTAATACCTTTATTCAATTTCCCCCACTCACACAAAACAGACACAGTCAAATTAATGGAAAACTGCAAGCATTTAAAAGTTAAAAAAGGACCGTCATGTAAACCTCATCAAGCCTAATTTCCTACTGCACAAACCTCAAGGCTGTAACATTTTGTCACTGATGTTATATTTAGGCATCATTAAACAACAAAATGGAATTTTGATTTGTTCATAAATCATTAAGGGATTGAATCCTACCAAGTTAATCAGTATTTTATAGCTTGCATTCACAAACATGTTGGTAACTGACAATGGTGATGGTGGTGGTTGTGTACTGTGATGATGATGGTGGTGGTAGTTAGGGCACATTTTCTTTCTGAGGAGAACTTATTTACTTAAGTACAGATATTACATATGTTAAATTTGTCGAATGCAGGCACAGAATGGATCACCCAGCCTCCTGTACAAGGGGGTAAACCAGCTGGACCATGGCAATAACCACATGCCACCCTCTAGCACTGAGGTTAAAGAAAGTGTAGAGCTACACCCCTATTCCTCCTCTAGGCCTTCATGGACTGCTACTGGGTAAAACTTACTGTTACTTTAGAACCACAGTTTTGCGCCGATAAGTTTGTAACTGATGTACAAGCAACAATGTAAGCATAATCTGTCCATATGTTTATGTTCAATGTGGATAGAAAAATTTCACTAACCTCCCACTATCAGTAATTAATCACTCACAATTAAGTAACAGTTTTTACAGAGACACCACACTGTTATTTTTACTATATGCAGAAAATTATTTTTAAAAATTTGCAGATTTTTGCTAGCTTTTCAATAATATGTTGCAATCACACACATGTTAGCTTTCCCACATGACCGACTGTCCCTGTGTCTGCATGAACGAACAAAAAGGATTGCTCAGATTTTCATACATTGTGTTGTGGAAATTTACTAAACTGTCAGCAGATTCCACGTTACATTACAACTGGACAACAATAATGGACACTCTTGTGTGCATTCATGCATGTCTCTAGCCTTCCTCACCAAATATTCATCACAGCAAAACAGGCTAGAATGAGAAAAAACATGTTTTATGACAAATGCACGTTTTCCACAACCCTTCTTGTTTCTGGGACAATTAAACAAAAATGTTTGCACACCCCAAACGTTACACTACACACACTTTTCCTAACTTGTCTTGAGATCTATTACCTCACATAATTAGACAGCCCTGTTTTTAAGTGATGCTACTGTCATGCCCACCCTACAAGATCAACCACCCATCATCATCTCATTACACTGCACACTGCATCCTGCATGATCAGGGAGAGCACAGTGGAAGTGGCCCCAAGTTCAATAATTTAAGAAAAATATACAATAGTTACCAATTGTTTCTTCTGCCTTCACTTTGTCAGCTTTTGGTTCCTCTTTCAAAGTACTAATGGATGCAGCAGTTGCTAGATCCTTCCCTCCACCTGGAAACATTCATGAAGTCCATTTAGTACCACTCTGAATTACAGGTAAAATGAATTCCTTACCACACCAACACAGCATAAGAAATCCAATCACATTCCATCTAACACTTAATGACTTCCAGTTCTACCAACTTATACAGTTCATACAGTAATGCATTAAGGTTGACAACACACAATTACAGGAACTTAAGTTATAGCTGCCAACACAGATATTACAAACAAAATGTAATTCAGCAATGTTATGCTACGACTTTTTATTTTAGTTACACAAACTCGGTCCCATTTCCCAAAACACATAAAGGTTAAACTTCAAGTTCTCATACAAATGACATTAACTCCATTCAAAACTGCCAGCCTACACAAAGGTCAGGCTTTCGGGTTTCATTGCACTTACAGAAACTCCGGTCACATTTGCCAACATACAGAAAGGTTAGCTGGGATAGTGTAACCAGTATAGTGACTCACTACACGCTGGACAGTCCAGGGACTGAATCCTGCAGGGGGTGAGATTTTCTGCAACATCTAAGCTGCCCCTGGGGCCCACCCAGCCTCCTATACAGTGGGTTCCAGGTCATTCCCAGAAACAAAGTGGTTGGGGCGTGGCATTAATCACCCACCACCATCTAGCACCGAGGTTAAAGAAAGAGTAGACCTCTACATCTACTCCCCGTCTGTGTCTTCATGGCAGGTTATAGCGTGAACTCTACTTTTTACTTTACTGAAAGGTTAGGCGCTGAAGTTCCATTTCATTGACAAATGTGTCACGGCTTCCTGTACACATAAAGGTCAGTCCTGGGGCATCAACTTAGGTCATGGTTACCACTTCATCAACATGCAAACAAAATCTACCAATATCAGTTTTTCAGTTTTCATATTATTGACATACACTCAGATTACGATGGTAAATGTCACCTCAGTTGCAGTTTGCATTTATTTTGACAACCCAGATGGATTATTGTTTCACTTACATCAAACACAAAAACATAGCTACACATATATAAAGGTACATACATCCATTATTGTACAATTTCCAATCATAAATACTGCCACTTGCACAGATATGTTTCACAGCATAAGTGAATGAAGAATGGATCTGAATTCATTCCCTCTTCTTAACCAATTGCTTAATTTTCTACACATCAACTCTGAGAATTACACACCTGGAACTTCTATCTTATCAGGATCTTCGTCATCATCAAAATCACTGCCTGATTCTGGGAAGCTCTCCTCTTTATCGCTGACATCAGTATAGTTCACCTTTCTGGTCACCTACAATATGAAGAGTAATTTGTTCAACCGCACAGTAACAGTACTAAAAATCTACTCTTGGAAAAGGTTCTACTTCACTATCTTTTATTACCCTACGATCTAAGATTTAAGGTCTACAATACCAAATACATAATTTGGAGTACTTTCAGGTATATGTCTCTCAGCTCCACACAACCTCTTCCCTAGACCTAAGGAGAATTTTTTCGTGTGGATTCGGTGTAAGACAAAGACAATTGAACCAACCACTTCAGATGTGTGAATAACTATATGGTCTCCTCTACCATTGTGCACTGTAAACTTTCTTGTTTTCAATGTTCATTCTAAACGTCTATCGTCCTTAAACGTGAAAACCTTTTCCTGAGAACCCTCCACTCCATTTCCCATGATCATAAAAATTGCATATCTGATATGTGACGATATTCTCCATAATACAACAATGCAATGTCAGATATATTAGCTGTTAATGATTCGTCAACATCTCTCACAACATAATGCACTGAAACAGTCAACTAATACTCACTGCTCTTTTCGGACGAGGCATTTTGTCACTGCGCGGACTCTTTTCCTCTTTTATTTGGTGCTTGCTCCCGCCATCTTGATTTACATCCCAGAATTCACAGCAGTTAGATTCACTATACTGTAGACGTTCGAATTGAATTTCTGTGCCTGTTGTACTGGATATGTCTCAAGCAAAATCATTATACTGAAATCGAATAGTTCAAGAACAATCCACACGAATGTCAAAAGTAAATATTTATGGCTCATAAGCGAATATGTTTAATGAAAGCTTTATTATATTCAAGAAACTTTTCCATGGCAATTAGTTATGATAGTTTCACAAGATGTCTCTATTAATCTTCTCTACGTGTGTTCACCATCTATGCGCGCATGACAAATCAATGGCCGCTTCCCTGGTCGCAAGCAAGCAACCAATCGCATCCGAGCTAGTAGCAGTGTAGGTTGGAGAGGTGTGTTACGACGTGTGTGTGTTGTGCAAATAATTTCGAACGGCTCGAGAAATAAAATCGCTATAGCATTGAAAAATGGAATCGAATTGCTGTAACAGTTAACTTGAATATGACGTTATCAAGTTGCGTTATTACCATAGTGCCGAGTTATCTAATAACGTTTGAATCATGGCTTGTCGACGGTAGCTAACCAATAAGCAACTTGTGTGTTTTGATATATTCCCGCAGCAGTATATTCATTTATCATGGTGCGAGGTGAGGATGAAGTTCTGAACCTTAGAATTATGTGTTGCCTGAAGTTAGAGTATTGTATTTGGTTTGAAACATTTTAATGTCCGAGATTTTGAGTGCACTGTACTTAGTATCCCTCAAAATAGTGCTCCCGAGACGCGTTTATCAGCCAACTCATAAAGCATAGTTTTTTGAGGAACTCATAGTCACTTAGTCAAGAAAGTACCTTTCTCTAAACGGAACCAAATTACATTGAAGTGCTTATGGATTCAAAGGTTTGTTACAGTGTTCACAAGAAAACCCGCGATCGAACCTGATATATTCGTTTGACGCCTTCCGACTTTTATTTAGGATCTAGGTGGTCTGTACTATTCAATTTTTTTGACCAAATTTTCATATGGATTTGTCTTCTATCCCACGTGTCACGTCATCCTCCTTCAGATTTCATCACCTCATCAATGCTTGTTGAAGAGTGCAATCTGTGAAGCTCTGCAGATGCAGTTTTCTTAATCCCACTTTTATTTCGTTTCTCTTTGGTCTCTTTTGTCCTGATCGTTCAGTGCTTTAGAACCATCAGTTTATGTTTTGCACTTAATGTGAAGGAGCAAGTTTCACACCCATACCACACAACTGAAAACTGTAGTTACATATGTTGTAATTTATACATCTCTACATAGGAGATGGGAAAACAAAAATTCTGAAATAAATGGTACTGAGCATTACCGGAATTTAATCTGCTCATTGCTTTCTTTCTGAATGCAGTTTTCTTTCTTTCTGTTGTTTCCAATATTTTGACCTTACACACTTTTTAAGAATTTGTTGCAGCATTTTATAGTATTTATATTTTCACCCAGTAAATTAAATAACACTGATGATAAGCTCATGCATCCATATGCATTTTCAATGGATCATTTTTGTGGAACTCTTAGTGGCATATTCTGAAGTAATGGAAGATGATGGGCAATGAGACATCTCAGTTCAGAGTGTTATGAATACAAAATGTGTCATTGAAATGTTTACTTGTGTGGACTGTATTTTATGTCTCAGTTAAGTACATTTGAATTAGCCTAAGTAGTTTCAATGCCAACATTAATTATGATAATTAGTTGAATGTTTAATTTGTTTTTCAGGAAGAAGAAAATGTGCCAAGGGACGAATGAAACCAGTGACTGAGGCTCCAGAAGATTCACCTTCTGATGCCCCTAAAAAGAAAGACTCAAAACTTTCAAAAGAATTTCAGGGTAAACTCTCCCATGCAAGTCCTCAGATCAAGACTGCATTAATCACAAATTTTTTCTCACCGCGAGAATGTGCAGTTTCTGCACCAGACGGCAAGGCAAATTTGACTGAAAATATTGATAAAAAAACATCTGACTCACCTGTGGCTAGACCTTCAACTAGAAAGCAGTGTGATGAATCTACAGAGTGTAGTCAGTGTGATGGTGAGTATCACTTATGAACAAAACTGTGGCTTCCCTTCATAGTGTAATCACAGAAATTATAGTGGGTGATATCATGCTGACAGTTTCTTCCTTGTAGATTTTGTGGCAGTTTTTGTAAATAAAGGATTTTACTGCGTCAGCCAGTTTACTTAGGATGACAGTAGGGTTATCAGTTTTTCACTGGCAAATTAACACCTCAACCAAGACAGTGATCTTAAGGTGAGTCACAGCTATATTTTCCCAATAGTATGTTTCATCGTCGAGGGTATTACATGTTGCGGCTCATTCACTAACCATCATCAGGCACAGTCATAAGGATATATAACAAAAATGAGCACCTTTTTATACAGAACATTATTAGTTAAAACATGACCAAGGTCTCAGTCTGACAAACACATGTATGGGTTTCTTTTTGTAGGCCAAAATTATATTACAATGGTTATTCAGTTTTGTATTAAAGTAATATATTAAAATTATGCGGTAATTTGACGTAATTCTTCTGTTATAAGATTGGATCTAAGCTCCTTCTTGTGGTGTGTGTGTCCATATATATATATTTATACTGTATTGTCCCAATTAACCGAGACTCATTTAACTGAGTTTCCACATTATCCGAGGTGAATGGTCGAAAAGTGAGTGTAGGGGGCTGGAGCAGAGATTAAGCATAAATTGAAAAATGGTGTTCACACAGAGCATCTGTATGTTGTAGTGAAATTTGAATAGAAGAACAATGAAGAAAGGAGGATTTGAACAAACTTCTGATGCTCTTTTTTGTGGTTCATGCAGGTGAGAGACAAAGGAACCCTGATTTCTGGACTGGTTTTACAGGCTAAGGCCTTAGAATATCATAAGCATTTTAATGAAGGGCAAGAACAATTTACCACAAGTATTGGCTGGTTGAATCATTGGGAAAAAAGGTTTGGAGTTAGAAATCTGAACATCACTGGGGAAAAATTATCAGCTAGTGTGGAAGAAATAGCAACATTTACTGCTAAATTAGCAAAATTAGCAAAAACAGTTGTAAATTAAATTATGTTATTATGTTCAATAGCAAGTCTAACTTGAACATAGAGTGTATGTCATCACGTTAATATATTCAAATCCAGTTTATTTAATATTTAATAATTTACCAAACCTTCTGTTTTATCCAGGTTTTTGATTATCTTAGGTTCCTTCAGTCTGCATTTTCTTGGATAATTGGGACTCTACTGTGTGTGTGTGTGTGTGTGTGTGTGTGTATATGCGCACGCACGCGTGCGCACACACACACACACATTGGTGTATTAAAGTAGTGTGGGTGACTTCAGAGGATGGTAAGATGTGTAACTGAAGTCTTTGTATTGATTTATGTGTTCAGGTTGGTAGATATATATAAGTACCATGACAAAGGAGAATGTATCTTATGTCTGTTGATTTCGGGTGTAATATTCTGAGTACAGAGGTGCACTGTGGTTTGTTTCAGGCATTAGTTTCTCTGCTGGTTTCTTGTTAATGTGCAGGGCTGTTAACTATAAATAATATAAAACTTTAGTTTCAGAATTTCATTTTTTTTCTGCCTCCAACAGATGAAGTTCCTATTTATTAGCAAATGGTCAGTACAATTCCGTTTTATACTGTTCTTGTTACACAGATGGTGGTGATAAATCTGTGCTGAAGTTGGCTGGCCGCAGCCCTCACACGATACAGTTGTGTGAAGACATGACACCCCTGTCTCCTTCCAGTGCTCTCTCTCAACTGTGCATCTCTTTATCGCCAAAACGGGCTGTAAAGTGTCGGCGAAGGTAAGTGCATGTTCACTTAGAAGCATGTGACTAGTGTCGTGTTTGGAATGGAAGCACACTACCTGTATCACCACCAAGGACAGAAATTCAAGTTATTGGACGGCCAGTTCCAAAAAAAATGTTTGTGTGTATGCATAATTAATTTCTTTGAATTCATCACCAGAATAGCTAAGACTTTCTGGGTCATATCCATACTTTATCTTGACTGTCTTATTGTGCTGAATCATATGCAATTTCTATTGAAATGGGAGCAACATGTGGAATGTAGCACATTTCAACAAAACTTGACAGTAAATGAGGTAGCATTTACATTGTGCCCAAGTCAGTGTAGGACTGATGTGTTCCATAATTGATGATCTTGAATACGAAAAGATGTTTGTTTAAGACAAGGGCACTTTTGTACTTGTGCATGTTCAAGTCCAAGCTGTACAGATTTTTGAGCTGACACTGGCAGTCCTCTGCAATATGATGCCATGCTGATTGGTAGTTTTTTTACAAACATTTCAGATGAGCTCCCTGTTTCCACCTTCAGAGTAGTGAACAAACAAATTACCATTCAACATGGGGTCATGCCCCACAAAACTGTGATTTTCATGAACAGTGCAGTGAAAACCTCGAATCATACAGTTTAAAGTTGCTTGCATGTCTGTGCTGATACTGTTGCTTGCCTCTTATCAGGCAAGTCTTAACACGTTCATACTGATGTGTATGAAGCCTTCTTGCAAAGATTAGAACATCTTTTTAGATATAATTAAATTTGTGCTAGTTTAGTGCCCTCTTTGGGTGAAAGCATACACATCTACACAGTTTCCAGGACATGGTACAGCTGTGGTGCCATGTCTAGTTCTGCGTATTGATATGTACAGTTGCAGGTCATGGGCATGTTTATGCATGTTGCAGTGTTACAATTTCTGGCATCAGCATGTGGATTAATATGAACATTGCAGGCTAAACCCAAGTCAGGCGGTGAATCAGCTGTCAGCACCGAAATCAGTCTGTTGCAAAAGTGCCCCTGCTGCACCACTTCCCAAAGCATCTGGCAACCATCAGTTGACAGAGTACTTCCCAGTGAGGCGCAGTGTACGCAAGACCAAGACAACAGTGCTGGAGGAGCAGCAGCGTGATCTGGAGGAAGCAGTATTGTCTCAGAGGGAGGATGGCCTTGAGGTTGTACATACACAGTTGTTTGTATAGAGATGCCTGGTCAACATAATAGGTCATATGATGTTGAGAGAAGGGATGGCAGTGAACTGGGAGGAGTGTGGAGTGGGGTGGGGTGGCCCAATATTGTTTCTGTGTTGGTTTATTGGTGGTACTTTTTATGAACATGAAGACTGCATAATGTCAAATGAGAGTGTGATGATGAATGGTGAACTGGGAAGGACATGCAATTAACCTTTTAAAGCCTAGCGGTAACTTTACATACCACCAGGTTTAACATTAAAAAATTCTGCGTGGTGCCCACATTGTGTTTATGTGTCTTGTACGGATCTCAGAACAAACAGCAACTTTTGCCGTATAAAACATCAAGAAATTGGTTTTTATAACCGAAGTGGAGAGTGTTTACAGCACAGTACACACTGAGTCTAATATAAAATAGATACGCTTCGTCTTTAAAGGGTTAATAATGTGTATAATGCTGTCAATATATCCCCATTTTTAACAATGCAGACCATTGCCACTAGATAGCACGAGCATCTTGCTTTAGTTCTTGTCATTCTTGTGTTTTTCTGTCTCATCAGATAATGAAAGCAAGTTGTCTTTGTGACATTTGGTGCCTAAAATATAAAGTGCCATACTTCATGGCTCTAGAACCCCCACTTAAGTCTTCAATGCTGGCTTTGGTGCACTGTACGGACCTTTAATTTCTCACAGGCTTTCAGCATTGGTGCTCCATACCATTGTGAATGCATTTGAAGGGTACTATAAATTTAAAAGCCCTTTGTTGTAGTCCGTAGTTAGAGTTTAATCCCCGGCATTATCAAATGATTAAGTGCCACAAAAAATGAAAAAGTAAAATTGTTAGGAAAGACCAAGGCAGCCTTGTGTGGTAGATATTTGTCCTTTCATTGTATGCATGAATCAGGCTTGTTATTAATACGCAATATGTTAAAAATATGCTTGCTTGATTTTCCTGGAGAAGCATAAGAAAACTGTAGAAAGGCTGTTAGGGTACCCAGTCTGCAGGCTAAAATTTGAACTTTGAACCTCCCAAATACACAGTTGAAGTGCTGACAGTTACACAGTGACATGCAGTGTTAAACTAATGCATACATTTTTAATATTTTCCTTTCTGTGTTGGTATCTGATAACGAGGATATGTAAACCAACTCCAACACTATACGTTGTCTATTTATTATAATATGTTACTTACATAGGGCCAAGACCATGTCCTCGTAATGCATACCTGTTCAGATCTTGACACCCAGGTATACATTGGGTACATTCTTCTTTACGCTTATTGCAAGGAGTACAGTTGAGACTGTAGTCTGTGTACATACTGTGTTTATTAACACAATCCGTGTCAGGTAATTACATTCAATTCCTTCTCTTTCATCCAGCCATTTTATTCAAAATGTCTCAGATTCAAAACGGAGATCCGGCAGACTGTGCGTGTGCCATCTGCAAACCGAGTGACACAACCAATACTCCTTGAAGTGTGTTACACAGGGATATATAGATGTCAGCACAGCATTTATTGGGAAGTTCCACAGAAAATACGTGGAAAGCTGAAGTGGGTTAATAATGAAAAACTGGAGGCCTGGCTTAAGGAGAACGAAGCAGGTGGTGGAACATATTAATGTGTTGTCCTGTTAAACTGTGTTAGCCTACAAGAATGTGCCACCAAGGACTGGGTGTGTATCGTATTAGAACAGTCGTCCATGTAACTCTGAAGGTAGGATTGAATAGTATATTGTTTGGACCAACTGTTAATAGACTGGAATCCATTTGTTGCAGGTCCATAACTTTGCGGGGAAAGGGCGTGGTATTGTGACAACGAGGCACTTCTCCAAGGGGGAATTTGTGGTGGAATATGCAGGGGAGTTGATAGACATGTGTGAAGCAAAGGAAAGGGAGAAAAGCTATGCCCAGGATCAGAACACAGGCTGCTACATGTACTACTTCAAGTACCAGAACACTCAGTATTGGTAGGTTGAACTTGCAGTATGAATCAGGTGCAACATCTGTTCTATGATTAATTTATTACTGTCTGTTACACAGTCCTTGCACAGTAATATTATTTTGATGTGACATTTGATGTTCTCACAGCAGTATTGCTGAAGATTGAAGTTTTCTGGGGTGTGACACTTTGTCATTGGATGAGTAGTTTTTATCCTTTCAAAGGATCGTAGCGCTTTCATCTTCAAGCTGTGCAAAAAAGGTCCTTGAACTGCTTGAACGTGAAGAGCCTTTGAAGCATCAGGAACTGCTAACCCAGTGACAGGGCATCACATCCCAAAAGGCTTCAGTCTTCTTTTACTTTGTTACCAGAATTAATAACAAGTAATGTGAGTTGATACAGTAAATAGCTTTGCTACGTTTGAGTTAAACGTTGAGATGTCATAGCAGCAAGTTCTCACCAGGTCTGTTCTAACAGTTAAATGTTATGCATCTGTATAGATGGTTGTTGAGTCTGGGTTTCACTGTGACATCCTTTACCATACGTTATTTGCCTCAGATGTGATATGCTGGGTGGGCAGAGGATGTGACATTTGAAATCTGGATTTGTGATATGGGGTATATTCTTCTTCTTGTGCAGTGTGGATGCCACAGCAGAATCTGGTCGCCTGGGACGGTTGGTGAACCACAGTCGGAGTGGAAACCTCATCACCAAGACAGTGTCCATCATGAACCGACCTCATCTGGTTCTGATTGCAAAGGAAGACATCCCTGCAGGCGAAGAAGTAATGTATGACTACGGGGATCGTAGCAAGGAGTCAATACGTTACCACCCATGGCTTGCAACATAATGTGTAGATGTGAGAGTACCATCAGTGTGGGACTTGTGTTTGGTCATATTGGTCAAGTTTTGAAGTAATTTAATGTGAAATGAATGATTGTTCAACCACTTGTGGTGGTCATTTGTTAAATGGTATTTCAGACTAATCCACGTAGGTTGTGAAGTCAGTAGCACAGTAGGCTAAATTTATGCTCGGCAAATATTGACATTTTCTATAAATTTTTATTGCATTTGTGGTTGAAAATATAAGGTATAAGTGTTCTGAAAATGACTTACAAAATATAAAATTGAAGGTATTTGTGTGGGTGTTGGTGCCACTGCCTGTATTACTGAAATTAGTTTTCTGACTGAACAGTACGCTTTGGTGTATAAATCTTATTATGCAGTAGGTTTAGTAAATATAATTTGATACATTGTCCAGACGTGGATCTCTGATGATGCATTTGCTATTGAAATATGTACTGAAGGCTTAGGATTAGCCAAAGTTCTGTATGTAATACATACACATGTGTATGTGTGTATTTGATACACCATCTGGTGTGTTCGGCCTGTGTAAATGTTTGAATGGTCAGACTGCCATCTCTATCAGCTCATAATTAGGTGAGATTTTTGGCACATACAGTGTGTATGTGTGTGTGTGTAAGGACTTAGTACTTGGTGATAGTAGGAGACTTGTTTATGTTGAGGAGATGTAATTCAGGTTATCTCATGCTGTTCTGAGTACATTAAACCAAGAAGGTACTCTTATGTGTCAGTGAACAAGTCCATCTAGACTGAGAGCATGGAAGGAAGTCCCATGGATCAACCACTTTTCCACGCTCCCCCCAGTGTACTGCACTATATTCTCCATCAGCAATATGTAGCCATTCTGTTAATTCAGGAGAGGCCAGTGGGGGCCAGCAGAAGGAAGAAAGGGGAAGCCTCAAGCACCTTAATCCCTGCCAGCAAGGGACTGTTTCCATGTTTCCAGTATAGCATGAGTAGTCTGTAATCCAGAATAGTGAAATTACTGGCCTGCCAGCAGAAAGCAGCATATGTATAAATGACAAAATCATAGCACTTTCTTTGCCAATGTAATTTTTAGGTGATTTATTAACATATTGGATTTACCAGTGTAAATGTTTAGTTCATTAAAAGAAAACATTGTATTAGTTGCCTGTGTATTCAGTTTGTTGTGATATTCTTTTGCTAAGCATATGACATGTGTTTGCTCACTCTGTTGGCATTTGCATTCAGCATAAAGTGCTATTTTACTTCCCCCACCCTTATTTTGGTAAGAAAGCATGATAAACGTAATTTGAATCACACATTTTCATATACTCTGAAATTTTGAAAATATCTGTTTTTCAAAATATACTCCTGATGGTTATATGTATTTTTAAATACTTTCAGAGTTAATGTTGTGGAGTTAGCAATTTTTGTTTACTTTGCCAGAATTTTTATTTTGTGTACTTGGTGAATGTGGTTTATTTATTTATTTGTGTATTTTTATTTTCCTTTCCCCTCCATTTTATTTTCGCCAAGAGTAAACAGTATGATGAATATACAATTTGAAACACGTTTTTCCATATTGACTACCAAATTCTGTAGACCTCAGCTTGTGTCTTCAACATGTATTTCTCTTGCTCTTCCTTTTCCTCTTTTTGTTTCTCAAGTGTAGTCCTCAACCACACCCCCATGAAAACCTGTAAGACTGTAAGGATCCAGGATTTCTTGAATGTTATGCCAAAAAATGAAGTCACTGCACTCCTTGGAAACTACCAGTCAACCCAGCATAACATACCAGAACACTTGGATCTTTTTTTCTTTTCTTGTTTCTCTGTTTTGATTTAGAAGAAAATGTGTTCATGATGACATTAAACACAGATTAAATCTGGGCAATGTTTGTTACAATGCAGCTGAGAGCCTGTTGCATCTCTGTCTTCTCTGCAACTTCTGTGTGCAGCTTAACAACCTAAGATTAATTTCATCTCATAGTAATAGTAATAAACAGTTGTGTCAACAGCAATTATATTCTGATTTCTGAAGATTAAAATACAGAAAACTAATTTTAACTGTTTTTGAGTGTGAAAGTTTCTCTCTCACATGAAGGGGAGATATAGATGCAACATGCTGAGCAGAATAGTTGAACCAGACAGGAAGGAAGTACAAGAAGGCTGGAGAAAGTTCCATACTGAGGAACCTATGATTTAACTCTTCTGCAGTGGTGGATGTACACAGTACTCAAACAGCCACTCTTAGCAAAGAGAGGAAAAGATGTTTCGTTCTCAAGATAGTAGCCTGAATGATGATGTTATGAGAACAATAATCAAGCAGATGCTGAAGCACTGTATAAGCTTTTTATCTTTACATTTATGCATCCTGTTTGTCTTTTATTACCAGCTGATTTTAACATACATCTCGTGCACAATATACATCTTTATGACATAATCTTAGGCACTATACATATATACATACACATATCATCTGTATGACAGATCTTAAAACTAGTTAACTGAACATCTGTTATGACATGGACTATCAAAGGTGTTGTATAACTACATGATCCTTATATACAAATGGCTAAGGCCTGCTCTTCTGTCATTATTCTGTAAACATATATGTTTCCAAGCAGTTATGAATAGGAGCATAACATTGGAGCAGTGGAAGGTACACTTCAGTTTGTATTACAAAGTCCAACTTTGCCAAAAAATAATCCTCTCTATAGTGTATTGCTAGTACATCGAGTTTTGTATCATATATACATGAAAGTTATTGGGGTTAGGTGTTTTAGTCTTTTTTTTGAACAGAATTTTGCACTGAAATTTTGATTGGCTTTACACTAGATCTGAACAAAGTTCAAAAATGGTGTTCTTCAATAATAAAGCAGCAGTAGACATTGAAAAGTGTCAGACCATCAAACTTATGTAAAGTTCTGAAAGCAAGGAATTGAAAATGAGTAGTTCCCAGGTAACAGTGGCAGTTACTATGACCCTGAGGACTGCCAAAGTAACTGTAAGATTGTTCAGAGAGATAAACAAATGTACAAGGTTTGTAACAAAGTGGAAACAGAATATTAGGACAAGAAAAAGGGTGTGCTGGAGTGGATTAACAGAAGAATACCTAGTGACAGAATAGTATGGAGAAAGTCCAGGGGCATAAAAATATAACGTCTTTCATACACCATAATATGGACTCTAAATATGAAAACACTCATCTAGCTGAATGGTGAAGTCAAGGGAGATTCTAATCACAGTACAAGCCTCCAGGGAAGCAGAAAAATGCCATCTATATATACATAAGCAGACATACAGCAGCAGGGCAAAACAAGAAAATATTGCAACAGTGCAACTGCAGCTTTCCCACTGGCCTCTGCAGCTGACAGTGTTGTTGGGTCAGTGGGTACCAGGGTTAGAAACAACTAGCTACCTCCATCCTCAGGGTAGAAGTGGGGTATCCTGATCCGTATATACCAACAACACATCATCACAACCCCCACAACACTCAGCACTGTGACAACCACAAATCCTGTACTTGATTTCACAGCTAAGCAAAAATGTATTGTATGAGATCTGTCACTCTCACAGACTTGAGGATGTGACAGTGTGCTGCTGGGTCAGAGGTCCAAATGTTTTTCTTGCATGGTCTAGGCCCTGAAGATAAAGGCACTACATTCCTTTGAAACTTTTGGAGCCACTCACCCAATAGAATAACATGAAATACATTAGGATGGAGACCACAGCGACCCTTGCACCTCAACCATGTCTGGTCTTTTGTGCAACCCTTTGCACAAAAGACATGACACGGCTGACAGCAGCTCCACACTCTGATCAAAGCGCAGTACCTCGATGACAGAGATGTTGGCAAAGTCACCTAGTTTCAAGAAATGATAGCCCAGGTGCCTAAATCTTAATACTGCCAATGCCTCACAGTCACAAAGAAAATTAGGCTACTTAAATTGCCTATTTACATTTGCCACACCTGGAACTGCTACACAGCCCCAGTTTAAATAGATATCCCTTTAAATGATGGTGTCCTGCTAGCAGCTCTGTCATGACTCTTAGCTGGTTTCTGTTCAAGTTGAGTAATATCCCAGCTCTTTTAGCATAGGGTATTTTAAGAAAGCCCTTAGCCTGCCTCTGTCAATGAATGGACACCAATACTCTTCGTGTACCCTGCTCATCCAGGCGACTCGACCAGTAAGACAGCATCACATCCCAGAAGACCTTTTCCTTACCCACAGTCTGATCATGAATGGCCCATTTCATCCTATTAAAGTCAATACAACACTTAACTTCCCACAATCATACAGACCAGAGAGCATGCTGTGGAGTTGATGAACATGTATCTGTATAGGACCTGCCTCCATGAGACAGGTAATAAATAACTTTACACACAGAATTATGTTCTGATGCAATGTGATGCCATGAAGCTTGGCAAATTCAAATGCGATCAATAAGAATGATTCCCTAGGGCTGCAATAATGAGGAAGTGACAACAGCTGACCATCAACACACATAAGATGCGTAAGCCCAATTTCTACCTCCACAGAATTTTTATACCCATGCCAATATAGGACAAAAGCATAAATGTTCCTGGGGATTATGCTGAAAACAATAGTATTTCAGTGGAATAAATGAGCTACACTGAATGTTGTAATAACTCCTCATTTAATTTTAATGACCTAGGAAATGTTACTGAAGGTCCCTGGTACATACCAATGTTCAACAAGAATTTGCTGCGTCCACCTTCACAGTAGGGTGACCCCCAAAACATACTTACCCATCTACGAAATCACCGTCTGCCCTTTCAAGCTTGGATACGCTTTTACACCAGTACCATTTGTCCTAAGATACCACACAGTCTCTAAAGGATGAGGTCTGCTGTCTTCTGGGCACCAAAATAATCATCAGTGTCTGTGATAGTTCAAAATACTGTAAAAATGACAGGTCTGTCAGGCCTTGGAAAAAAAATGTAAAATATCATAGTGGCAGTCAATGTGTTACAATAAAATACAGTAACCAAATGATAGTGTCTGATAACACAAATTGACAAATGATGAACCAGGAAATGAGACAGCCAATGCAAAAAACTTGACAAGATGGCATGGCACATGATAGTGTAGGTGCAGAGGTTACCAGCGTCACGAACTATCACCTCTCAGCTCTCGCTGCTGAGACTGATACTTGACATGTCCTGACAGAGCTTCATGTCACTCATTTCTTCTGCTAAAGCAGCTAGAATTTCTAGCAACAACTCACGGCTCAGCGTCTGGAACTTTGGCAAGCGAGCGACCTGTAACAAAGGACAGGTAGACTTACTGACAACACAATGGTGGGCTTCTTTCAGCTTTAAAGATATCGACAGTGTACAAAATTCAGAACCTGCAATAAAGCAGAAATCAGCCAATCTTGCTGCCAGCAAGTACTTTTAAAGCGTGCTATTTAGAAATTGATAAGATTATATATTATTGATAAGATTATATAGAACTGGTAATAGATGACTGAGTATGCAGAATTGGTGGAATGATACTGACAGGGGCAATCCAAAATACTCGGAGAAAAACCTGTCCCAATGCCACTTTGTCCACCACAAACCCACCATCGGCTGGCATGGGATCAAAACTGGGTCTCCCTGGATACAAGACAGCAAATAAGTGCATGAGCCATGGCACACCCCACCAGCAAGTTAGGAGACTGGACAACATAATGAGACAGATTAAGCCAAAAGCATTCTACGATTACAGAGTAATAAAAACATCTAGAAAGAAATTCTAAGTCACAGGCCTACATAATGATCTAAAGCCAGGTTATTTCCTAACCCATCACATAACTTGCAACAGCTGAAAAACATGTATTATAAACTTTTCAAGGTAGAAAATGTCCTCAGACATCAAGATTTTGTTGCATGTGAAGTGTAAAACAAAAAAAAAAAAGGGAGACATTAAGGTCAATGGGATGTGACGCCATGTCGTCAGTAGAGGCGTACCATCACACCAGAAGAACCGGCTGCCCATATCTGCCACATGGATAAGGACATGAAGATGGGGATAGCAGGTACCTTCCTACCAAACTATGGTGTCACAACCCACCAGACTGAACTACTTGTATTCTTCAGCTGTCAGAAGAACGAATTGTAGTAACCTTACAAAACAGGGTAGTATTTGGACTGTTACCTATTCATTCACCAGCACAAACTCCTGTCCATTTTTCAACAAAAGTTTCAAATTAGTTTTGTTAATGTCAGTCAAGTACAGTAAAAAGCCACCTCTTGCCATGTAGAATCAGTCACAAAAACTAAAACAAAAACAATTTAAATAAACAGCAGATCACAGAAATATCTTGTATACAATACAGTAAACCAAGGGAAGTATCAACAAAATATGTCAAACTGCACAAACAGAACACGTTAAATGCTGGAAATATTTGACATGACATCCAATGTGTTTAAGGAGGTGCTATACACAGCAGCCACTGCAAACTGACACAGACGATGCCTACCTTTGGAAAATGGTGAACAATAAGACTCAGTGCGTAGTTCTTCATGTCTGTGGCTTGCATACTGTCTGCTGCCTCCAGGATTTGAATCACATTCTCAAACGTCACATTCATCTCAAGGTTCTGCTTACAAAAGGCCTGCAGGCGGTTGTTAGTGAAGCCATAGAAGTACGGAGCACTGAAGAGGTACAGCGAGTCTTCTGGTGGCATATTCACATCTGCATAGTATATGTAACGCAGTAGTGAGTCAAATGACTGCAGCGATGGAATCATCTCTCCAATCTGGATCTGGGAAGTCAACAAATTATTTAGACAAGATGTCTGCGCAGCTTTGATTAATGAGGTTAATGCCTTCCAGACTGCTATGCCATGTAGTGTAGTAGATATGAGATGGCCCCCCCACCTCCCTGTATTTCAAATGTATACAACTTCTGACACAGGCCTCCCTCCATATGAACAGGGAATACAAGGCGGCACTGATAGGGGAAATCTCACAAATAACATCAGGTGAGACCCAAGAATTAAATGAATGACAAATTTATTACAATATGAATCAAAATGACAATAACCAAATACTCACAGTTCTCTGTTATAAGACACACACACACACACACATATAACACAAACAAAAGAATGACAGTGCCCCACTAGATCTCAACATAATACATAGCAAAGAGTACAGGAAGGCTCCAAACTCTTTACAAACCCAAAACAAGAACAAATGTAACTCCACCACCAACAAATTAATGATTATGAAGTTCATCACTGAATATGACTTTCCATCTGAGAGTAACTGCACACACAGACCTTCAGTTTAATAAATTCCTGAACTCACGTGCACAATGTTGTCCTCTGGCATGAAGGAACGGAACATGGCCTCAAAGTAGCTGCAGCGTGCTGCCAGCACAGCCTTGTGGGCAGGAATGGGATGCCCATCGACCATGAGGGTGATGTCACAGAACTCCTTGCCAATACTGTTCAAGAACACCTCCATATCCTGCTCAAGTGTTGTCCCTGCAATTCACATAAACCAATCACAACTACTTCAACACAACACTCCAAGACTCTCTGCTTCAGTGAAATAACCTTGCCTGACAAATATCTGCATCAATTTCAGGCTGAAGTCCAAAATTTTCGAGACCCTCTCTGTCTCTAATATTAGGGAATTGGGCAGTGACACAATTCTCTGATGTCGGACACAGAGACGGTCTCTTGACACATTCTACTTCGACTCCGAACTGACACAATTCAGGCTGAAAATAATCTGAGCAGATTTATTCACATGCAGTCACCATGAAAGCTTCATGCATTACTCTGTTTCAGATAAGCAACATATGTTTCATAATATCAGTACAATCCCACAACAGTGCCCTCCTGACATTCAGGTTTTTCCTTATTTAACCCACTGGTGACAAACTTTGTTTCTGATGCTTGGCCAGTCTTCCCATCTATTAGTCATAACATCATGACAAGTCAGTGACATTTTCTAATTCACGTTTAGATTGTGACAGTACATTGTCCCATCAACAACTTTATATTCTTGTGTGTCTTTATTTTACCAAAAGTTATTGGCCTAAAAACAGTTTAACCACATCAGTAGAGAACCCATTTTATCATAATTATATACAGTCCCACAATAAAATTAACTTTTTTCATGTCCATTTAAACCCAACTTACTAAAACTCTCAACTTAGTGCAAGAACAGCCATTTCCAAAGATATTCTTTAAACACAAATTTCACTGTTTGGCATTACTGAATATTTCTATACTGTGACACCCACCAGTGTTTTCAAACTGGTGTTCAGCCTGCGAGCGTGACTGCGGTGTTTGTTGTCGTCGTCGAATGATCTCAACCATGAGGGGCTGCTCAAGCTTCTCAAAATCCTTGCTCATCACAATCTGGTTATAGTTGGTCTCCTTCACAATGAACTTCAAACAAAACTCTTTGATGAAAAACAGGTTGAGGTGCGATGCATTATGAAGCGCCTCTAACACATTCTGGTGATTAATTGTGGCCTCCAGGTACTGCACACACAACTGCTCCAGACGGCGCATGTGGAACTGGAATGTCCATGCTTCTGTTATAACTGTTATGTAAACCTCCTGACAATTTGTCTCACACCATCTGTTACAGCTCCTCACTGAGACCATTCTGCAAGTCTTGCCTGAACACCAATTTCTCTCAGAATTACAACTGCATGAACGGTTCAATTAACAGATGACAGATATACAGGGTCAGTTTTCTTGGTACATTACAGAGCTTTGAGTGTAACAACTGTTGCTTATTCTACACCTAAGCAAGTGTACAGAATTCATTCCCGTGGAAGGGCAAAACCACAGAGCACATAGCAGAACAACAGATTCTGTAACACTCAGCAGGATGGTCATGAGGAAGACGGTTCACAGTGGGGACTTACAGTTTATGGTGGACTCTAAATCACTTGTAGGGTTGCCAGAAAAGCTTCACATGCCAAAGTTCTTTTCTTTGGTAGAAGTGAAGGTTTCAGATTGTGAGAAGGAAAACCCATACGCACATCTAACCTGTGACTAAACTCAAAACCCCAGGCACAGAGTCCAGTGCCATCACCCAAGGCCATCAGCTCACTGTAGCATAAAACGTCACATCTATCCACTCTCAAGGCACAAACTATGTCAAGTCATTTAAAAGATATACCGTTTGTCTACAAAGCAACCCACCTGCACAGCCAGTCGGTATACATCCATCATGAGCAGCACGATGCGATTGCACACTGGGTTTTCAACTGCAACACAGATGCGCATCATGTCACAACATCAAATACACAACAATCACATCATGGGAATTATGCATCACAGACAACATCTAATGATCAAAAAACTAATTTAGCAAATACTTCTCAGAAAACTTTTTTAGAAAATTTTGATTTCCTTTATTTCATCACAATTAATAATATGTACCCAAAATTTTTTGTTCACTCCCATCACCAACAAGACACACATCAAGGCCACCTTTGTACATTTAAATTCCCTATTATGCCAAACGTACAAACTTCTGGAGTGTAACCAATGTTTGTGTGGTTTAACCTTTGTCATCCTGGAACAGGGATTTTAAATCTTGCAGTAGAGGTCATTCACAGGCTCATGACCTCTGGGTGGGTATGGCTAACTCTAGACCCCCTAACCCACCAGAACAGTTGGGTGACTGGGGTGGCCATGTTTTATTACAGTTTATTATAAGGGATAGCAAGACCCAGAACTTGTTGCCACGAAAATCCAACAGGACCACCAAGGGTCACTTGCAACCTGAAGGAACTACTGTCACTAACAGTTTGTTGACCACGAATAGGGAATTCTAAATGACCTGCTTCTACAGGGCTGGTAGCTGTATCAGAACTCAGAGTAACAAAAGTAGTACTGAAAAAATGCAAGATTTGGTCAGCTGGACAGTGAAGTGCACCATTACAATGTGATGCACAGCTGGCAAGGGCTAACGCACATGTCATACCTGAGCTTTGAGGAATACGCAACATTTGTTCAACTCATAAGTTTTGTGAAGTGTCAAATAGCACTGTGGCAACTATGTGACATTAGTAGTAAGCTTTCAATGAGCCAGTAGGAAGCTAATGAAACCAGGAACGTGAGGTTTGGTATGGAGACAGATCATAAACACATTGTGTATGAATATTACATCATTACACAAAAGAAGCCACAAATATGGCAACAGAGAAATTTTGAGGTTAGTTATGTCTGAACACTATTGGGTAGTTGGAAATTAAGGACCAAATTAATCACTAAACTGCAAAGTATCAATATATAACTCCCAATGTACTCAAAGCGTAGACTGAATAAAATTAAATGTAAGATGGTAAGTCCCATCCAAAATTAAGATTTGCTTTTTAATGTGCGTTAAACCACTGACATAATAAGCAGCAACATCAATACAATGTAAAACTTCAAAGGATAAAATCAGTAACTTCAAATAACAGAATCTCTAGAGGATATTTTTTTGTAATACAGTGGAAAGACTGCATAATAAATTATTACTACACAATTTCTGATTCAGACAGCAGCTGTTAGACACAAGCAAAACATGTATAAACTTCATTTCCAGAGCATACTGTATATGTTCTGGATAGCGACAAAATACACCTACTCTTCTTAGTGGGGTCAATGCGGTCTGTGTAGATGTAGTTCAACACCATGTCAAAGGCTTCGGGCACTGCATCAGCAAGCCGTACTTCAAGAAGGGGCAGCTCCTTGAATGGCACCTGAGTCGTCCCAAACACCTGCAAACAGCAAACCTAATGTACACCTATAATATAAAATGCACACAGTGAAGGACTGCCACTATTAATTATGCACAGTATATTGTTTAAAGCATTATCAGTTTGAAAATCTAAAACCTGGTAAGTAACAAAGTGTACGTCCAGATGTGAGGTTCTCATGGCCCAGGGTGTTTCATACACTCCGGGTCTAGCCTGAAGGCAAAGGCGGCAAGTTCCTCCAAAATGTTGGTACATATCTACCACAATCCAAGGTATCATATCCCAGCAGACTCTATTCCACATAGTCACCAACGTAAGAACCAAAAATCTTACGCAGTAATCCTGTGTTGGGTGGGGCTTATACACAAGCACATTCATCCAAGTTTCTCCAAGAAGCTGGCAAATATCCATCAAAGTATATGGTATCATAACCCAGAATACAATACCCTTCCAGCCATCAGCTCATTAAAACTAACAATTCCAGCTTTTAGCCCTTCAAAGACCAGTGGTAAACACAGGTACCACCAGGTTTACCACAAAAAAATGCTCCATTTTGACCACATCAGGTAAACAGCAGCCACTTCCATATACAACTTTCAATTACTGGTTTTTTAATTGAAACAGAATGCTTTGTGTGAGGTATAAACTGACTCTGCATACACAGTGTATATTCACTTTAGTCTTAAAGGGGTTAACCAAGGCACATAAGTAGAACACTAAGACTTTTCATGGTGGGAAATAAATGTGACTAATAATAACTCAAGTCAGAACTTTTCAAGCACAAGAAGAAACACTGGCACTATGATAAGAAAGTCATTGTTGTTTTGATATAAAATATTATTTTCATTGTCTCTGGAATGGATAAATTCAGTATCAATGTTGCCAATATTATTTACAATAAATATGAGATAAAATCTGAGATTGCATTATCATTGCAAATTTGTAGTTTGACATATGATTGGTAATTTTGATCATGAAGGCCAGGAAATTGGGTTACAAGATTTGTCAATTATCTCTCAGAGCATACAGACTTTGAAAAATATTCAGGTGGAACTAAATTCACACAGAAATAAGCCAAGTGCTACAATCGCAAGAAGAAACTGGACTGCAGTGTCAGCCAGTTTGGACAGACAAAGTAAGTGAGCCTAAAGACACACATACAAGTCATATAGCTCAGTTGCTTTGGCTAAATTAGACTAAGGATGTGTGAGAGGGATGTATATATACGTCTGCAACTTAACAACATAACCTAAACAAACAAAATGTATCTTCCTGTTTAAGCTGTATTAATATTTAATATCAGTTCTTGATTCATCTAACACAACACAGAAACACGTAACATATAGCCAACATGTTTTGAGACACGGTGCAGCTTCAGGGTTTGCATTCTGCAAATCACTCCTAATGATGTGGTTAAAAAATAATGTGTTATGTATAATAAACATCACATCCGTATCCGATGGTTAGATAGCTGATGCTAACTCAACCTAAGAAAACATGTCAAAGGATGGACATGTTTGTTGGTAGCACAGAAAGGGCTAATGAAGATTTGTAACCATTGGAGGAGCTACACATTTGCCACATTTCTGTGTTTCAATGATGGCACATTAAATTACACCCAGAACTGATGTCAGCTCAAATTCAGAAGCCTCTACCATAGATTCCAGCATCTTATCTTGAGATACCCATGCCTCAGTAAGTCATCTCTAAGATTAAGTGCAACATCAACGACTTTACTGGATGTAAAGAAGCAACCATGAAAGTACTGCCTGCTGCTGCTGCTGCTCCTGCCGCCGCCGCCACTGCTACCGCTGCTTTCTGGACACAGCTCACAAACTTACTAATTTTTTCCACTTACCTTCTCAAGATGCTTGTCCCTGGTCTCACGAGCCTGTCGTATGCGATTGCGCAGAAACTGTGAACGCGCAGCTACCATAGCAAGATGTGCATGAATCTTCACCTCCTCACTACCCACCACAAACTCCACATCACAGAACTGACGTGCTTCCAGCAGCCTACCCAGATCTTCATGCAAGGTGCACTTGGGGTAGCTTGAGAACTGTAACCAGTCACACACTTCATACAGAAGTACATTCATTATCAAATTCCATGCAGCAGGGTCATTCTTGAGCAGCTGACAGTTAGTCAACCAAGTCAAGAAATCACCAACTCAGCAGTTCTTAGTCAGCCAGCCAAGTCAGGAAATCACCAGCATTTTACATGACTGCAAGGTTCATTCCTGTGTTCACAACAGTCATTGAAATACGTGGTGTAATGTTTGGGAAAATAGCTGGTAGCCTACCACCAACCCCCAAGCTGGAAACCCACCCCTTGTCAGCTGTCCACAACTGTTTACAGTAAAATCTGTGACATCTGGTGCTGGATTATCCGGAAATCTCTATTAACAGGCAAATTGACATTGAGCCCAATCATATTTCACTCTTGTATTAACCTGCAGCACTAGCCCCTGTTCCAAGAATTTGACTGGCTTACACATTGTTCCCGCTACTGCAAGTGGTGGTCAAACACTGTAGTGCGGTAAGACCAGTTGCTTTATTTCCTTCACCTATTAAATACTGGTGTTCTTGTTTTTTTATATTATGTGTGCACCTTTTGCTGTAACTAGTGGTGAAAAGGACTAGGAAGTGCAGCATGGTAAACAGGACAGGATATCAAGTGACACGTTACGTGGTTAGGTCTGTCCATGAGGTAGCTAGGCACACTAAGATACATATCACGTATAATATTCAATATATGGAAAATTGCGATATCTGTAAAACCTTCGGTCCCCGAGGTGCCGGATATCACAGACTTTATTGTATTCAGTACACCCAAAGCTAATCTCCACAACTGAAAGCCATGTCCTTTCCACAAATTTCCAAAGTCCATTACAATATATGTGTACAGACTTCAGGTAAAGACAATATTGTCCCTGTCTTTAATTAACCTTTTAAAGCCTAGCAGTAACTTTACACACTGCCAGGTTTAAAATTAAAAAATTCTATGTGGTGCCCACATTGCGTTTATGTGTTTTGTACAGATCTCAGAACAAACAGCAACTTTTGCCTTATAAAACATTAAGAGACTGGTTTTCACAACCGATGTGGAGAGCGTTTACAGCGCGGTACGCACTGAGTCCTTATATAAAACAGACACACTCCATCTTTAAAGGGTTAAGCATGACAACATCAAGATGTACAGGGATGGACGTACAGCTCAATGCATTGTTGGCATCAATATTATATGGAGCTAAACAGTCAACTTCACACCCTGGGGAAAGTGACCACAGTACCCATCCTATAATAGGCTGCATAAACCACACCATTGGCAAACCACAGCTTTGTTGGACAGGAAACCTTCATCAACCACAACCGACATAACCACAGCTGGCAACACCAGTATCCTATGAGATACTGGAAGTTAGGGGAACCACAGCCACTGTAAACATTCATTCATGCCAGACTAAGTTGCCTGTTCCTTCAATAACCATAAACAGTATACAATAAAATCAAACACAAACTACAAACTTAATCTGTCACAAACATGTGACTACTACCGTGGAATCATACAACTTGTTTCAGATGCCATTATAATCCTGCTCCCAGCAAGTGCGGTGTGGAAGCTACCGATTCTTTTCTGTGAGCTGGGACCTGAGAAGCTCATTCAATACAGCAGCTATGCACAGGCTGGACAACCAAGGAAATGGGTTTGAATTCCCAGGAGGGTCAAGGAATTGTTCTCCACACCAACACATCCAGACCAGCAGGACAGCCCACCCAGCCTCCTACTCAATGGGTACCAGGGACTGCTTCCCTAAGACTAAAGCTGCCAGGGCATAAAGCTTATGTCCAACTAGTGCCACAATTAAAAATATGTATACCAATACAGCCACTGCCCCATATGCCTGCATGCAATGGTGCATCAATAAGCACCGAGATAATTTCACTGTACCTTCAACATTACATAAAATAAAAATCGCGGATACACAAAACAGAAAATCGTAGCTAGCAACACTGGACACAAACAGAATATACACATACTTGAAATCCAGGGCTGGCAAGGAGTTGCTGTACATATATTTCAGAATTTATTCTCATCTCAGTGTCCTGGGCGTATTCTTAAATTAGAATGGTAGCTGGTCCATATGTTTGGACACGGCATCTCACTATACCTAATGTCTCTACAGTCAATCTGCTCTCTTTTTATTTCAGTGCAGAGTTCTAACAACGTTCCATGGGCAACTCTGTTCTACTGTGCCTCAAGGAATATTGGTTTAAACAGTTTACAGTTCCCACAAATAGACAGCGCAACAAGTCTATACCTGAAACATGTACATCTCCCCGCTGCGCACGTTGTTATCTACTGTGCCACCAAATATGTACATGGCATCACCTACAACAGCTGTTGCATGAAACAGCCGCCCAGATGGAACTTGAGAGTCGGGACTTGGAGTCACAATGGACCAGGTTTGTGTATCAAGGTCATAGCAGTGTAGATCATTCGGCAGGGTACTGTCAGCCGCCCCTCCGAACACATAGAGATGGCGATCAAATGCCACCATGGTGTGGCCATAGCGACGTGCCGGTGGAGGCGGGGCACTCCGCAGTATGTGCTCTGTCGAAATCCGCGTCCAACTGAAGCAAGCACGCATAGAACATGTACGAAATGATAAAAAATAAGCACCATGTAAAGGGAAACACAAGGGTATTCAAGCGATATCTCGTAGTATCATGATGCAAAAAAAGATGCAGAGTAATAAAATAACAATTTCTATTTCTTCAAAACAACAACACACCATGAGGAAAAAGTTGGAGACTGAACTGACCAGTTTGTATTAACATGAGCAAGCTTACATATCATTATCATCATCATATTTTGATGATACATTCAAGGTTCTCATAGTGACAACTGGTCAGTGCCTCCACAACATGCCAAAAACAAAGCTGGAGTACCAGCTGCTTAGCCACACTATTTGGTCTTTGAACATTTGAATCTTTGGTTTCTTGGATGGGAAAAACAAGATTAAAGACCCTGAAATAGATGACCACCACTAATATTGCAGTCTCAACATTCGTGAACTTTCATGTCCAGAATCTCTCTCTCTCTCTCGCACACACACACACACACACACACACACACACACACACTTGCTTCTTAAAGGAATTTGTAGTTTATTAAAAATAACCTGTTAATGCATTTTGTGCTCTTAAAGGTGCTGGCATTTCATAGGTTCTTGTGACCAAACAGGAATTCTACACAAAAACAGATTCCAGTGTTGTGATAGCTTTATTAGTTCCAATTAATAACAAACATCAAAATGCTACTTTGTACAGTAATTTAAGCATACATTCCAGTCAATGTAAAGCTGCTGGTGTTAGTTGAAAAGGTAAGTATTAACACTTACCACCTGCTTTGGAAGTGGAACTGGAACAAGCTGTTGGTTATTTTTGCCCCACTTTGTCCACTAAACACAAACATTGACTCTCTAGCAACTGCTACAGGAAAGTTGCAGCATGTAGGCGGGCATTCCCCTTCCTGCACCACCTCCTCCCAACACTTGGAGTCCCCCTGCATTACAACAAGCAACAATATGTGTGACACCAAGTAGTCTGGTAGCAATGTTTGCAGACATGTGCTGCATCTGCCTTCAGGGTTCATGCAGTGGGTCCCTCCGCAATGCAACACAGCATCACATCCCAGACAACATGACATTCGCCACCATGACAACCTCAAATTTCACACAAAATCACAGTGTTTAAAAATACATAATAAATTACTGAATTTAAATAAACATAACACAATGTTCTTTAATTTTGTTTTCATTCAAAAATGGTGGGAAGATTGTCTTACAATTGAAGATAAAGAAAAATGCTTAAAAAATCAAACAGTGCAATTATTTCTGACAAAAAAGGCATCCACCTACTGCAACATACTTCAAAATGCACACACCCATACAGCACGGACATGAGTACTTGGAAAGTGGCAGTCACTGGACTTCTATTAACACTATACTAGCAAGCACCTAATAACAGTAGTACACTTCTGGTACTGTTAGATTATAGCTACACAGCTTTCCTTTTGAGATGCATTGCATAGTGCTGCAACAGCCATCAGACAAAATTTTACACTTCCACCATCTACACTTTCATTCACAAAAAGATAATAATGCTGGGAACAGAACTACGATTTATAAATATCGGTAATACTTTATGGGTAGCCAAACACTTGCAGCTTGCAGACAAGCAGTGAAACTTTGTGGTGTGTAAAGAGAACTGATTAATCATATGGTATACAATACACACTGACACCACAAAAAGAAGTCCTATGGGACAACACCCACCATATCTGACTCAAACTATTGCACTTTCCCTCCACTGTACTGACCCATATTCCCCTCCTATCTTTTACAAACTCTTTTCACAGAAATGTTTGCAGTGATAGAAATCGCAGTCACCAAGAAAGAAGTCATCTAAATACAGAGCAAAAACAACCTTTAAAATCATGTCAAATGGGAAAATTTTTGGGTGTTATGCTATGCCCTTGATGTCACAATGCACGAAGTTGTAAAGAATCAAAGTGGTCCAAGGAGTGATTCTTCTTGTAATGCATCATACTGATGATGAAGGCATTACAATCCTTTGAAAAGGAAGGAAATGTAACCCCAAATACATGGCATCACATCCCAGAAGACTTGAATGTTCAGCAACACTGTTGAGAGAACCTCAAATCTTGCAGAAAGAAACATGAAATATCCCCCTGTTCCACTTGCAAGAACATAAACCAATCAGCAGCAGAGCTACATATACAAATCCACTGCTTCAACTGCATTTGGATCATCTGCCCACAGCGGTTGGACAGAATTTTGCCACAGTAATCAGAGGGCAGCACTAACCAGCAGGGAGATGGTCCACATGTCGTTTAGTCTGGCATTGCCATCATATCCAGCAAATATCCACAGCTTGCCATCATACACTGCAGCACCGTGTGCTGAACGGGGTACTGGCGTCCTGGAAACACAATAATACAGAAACTGGCCATGAATGTCACACAATCACCACCACCACCACCACCACCACCACCACCACCAGCACCATCATCATAATCACACAGCAACATAAAATATGCGCCACATACAGTTCTATCCTGGCTACTTGTTACATAATTATGTTCTTCACATAAATGGAAAATGAAAACCATAACCTTGAAGAAAATTTTGTCTGAGAAAGACAAATGTGAGAGGACAGTTTTGTACGAACAAATTCACACATGAGGAAGTTCTCTTACCTGCCAATGAATTTCCACTCAATCCACTGTGCTGTCTGAAACTTATACTCAAACAAATCATTCTTATTGGTAAGATTTGAGTTGGAGTGGATATCACCTGTATAACCCCCAAATATAAACATGGATGCACCATGTACCTGATAAGAGAAAATAAATAAACTGTATGGACAACACACACATGAACTGCAAACTTCAGAATAAAAGATGATACATGACTATATCTTTCAAATATACACCATGTAGATACTTTTGTAATTTAAGACACTGACTGGCACATACGACACTAGTGTGTCAGCAAAACAGCTGCCATGCTACAATGGAGGACACTGGTGCCAAAGCTGTTGTGTTTATGTACGTCAAGGTGAGTGACGACCTCATTTATATCACAGTGCATGCCTGAAATCACCTATATGTATGTTCTTGTGCCAGCAACATGCATATACAAGATGCAAGAAACCTCTAAGGTGGTATATCTCCTACAAATGTAACAATTGTCAGCAACTGTGGTACTTCATAAAAAATAATGTATAAAATGACGTATGTCTCGACATGATTGGGTGGGCAAGAAGCACACACCCAACCACAATGGGAACCAACATTTTATGACTCCACACTACTATACTATGTAGTGTGAAACCTCTATCACATACAATTACTGAGCTAGAGATGTCACAGAGTGTTTTAATCATCCATCAAAATACTCTGCTTGGGAAGAACACAGAAAACATGCCCGACAACTGGAGGAAAACCAATGTTGCAATCAGATGGAACATACAACAGCTATACAATCTTAACAAATAACAAGGTTGTTAAATAACAATACACAACAGCTTTATGACAATAATGGAGTCCACTGTCAACTGAAAACATTTGATATGAATACTCACAACAGCTGAATGATGGTATCTTGGTGCTGGTGGTGTTCCTGTACCAAGTGCTCGGCCCCATGACTTCTCTTTCACATCAAATCTAAGCAAGTCGTTCAACATAATCTTCCCATTATCTCCCCCAAAAACATATATTGCATCATCATATGCCACAGCGGTGTGCTTACTCCTCCTGGAAATTGTGACATGATGCTACAGGCTTATCATACAACATGTTACATCCACCAAACTCAACCTCTCAAAAACAAAATGAAATGAAATTAATTAAAAGAATAAACACACAAAAACCATAAGACATATTACCATTACAACAAAAACTCATCACAGAACCCCATCCTGGACATGTTAAGTAAAATTCATGTGAAGATACCATGCTGTGTAGTCTTCTACCACCGGGTATCACACCCCAGAAGATAGAAACTCCACAACTCGTGAGTACAACAGAACTCCCACACAATTTCATATTCACCGCGTTGTTCCTATTTATGTTATGTAAACCACGACTGCCCTCACTCACGATAATTGGCCCCACAAATGCTAACCAGGATTGCTGACCAACCACACGTGACGTTCGGCTATAAAGCTATTATCTCCAAAAGTGAAATTCCACATGCAATACTAAGGCGGAAATACATTTTCCCCAACGGTTTGTTCAAAAGATGCACAAAATGAAGTTACATCCTGCATACCTCGCTCCCACAAACTCGGCGCATTCTAGCATTCTTTTCCACCGGTGAACAGCTTCAAAGGGTCCAAAATCCAGAGTAAGACACTCTGCGGCCTCAGGCCAAGAATGATCAAAATCCATTTTTATAGACTGTGCTACGGCCATACTATGAAAGTAGTTATATACTTCAATGGACATACATTATAAACTCATAAGAACGTTCGCGCATTCACGTAACACATACTTTCGTCAGTACCAGTCCTGTCAGTGACAACAACGTTCGTTCTCTGCTCTTACTCGTTGTCCTTATGTCTTTAACACTTAACCTGCAACACTCTCGGCACCGGAATTGGGTCCACCTGGGGTATGTTGCCCATCCTTGTAAGTGCCGCTGGTCAAGGATTGATGTTGGTAATGCGTGTGCACTTGTATTGATTTTTTCCCTGGATGGTTGGGATTGGTCTTTGGTACTGCTCCAAATCATTGTATTCTCCGGTCACAAAACATTTCACTGGCTCTTGTTCCGAACAAATTTCGTTCTGTTTACAAAACTGCTTGATGCATAAACTAATAAAAATTAATGTTATCACCTCCAGATGATGATAATCTTACTAACAACAGCACGGCAAGTCTTATTTTAAAATGTCACAAATTTCCCCACCGTGTTTCATCTTCAATTTCCTATCAATCCTTTGTTCTGAATTGGAGCCGTAGTTAAAAACGGCTGTCCAGGGTTTGAACCCGGTGCAATATTAGTGCCTTAATATTTTCGTATGTCAAACATACTACGCATATTGCAAATTGACGTTTTCCGGAGGGAGGTGGGCGATGGGGGAGTCGAAAAAATATGTGAGACACATTACAATATGTGTGTGTGTGCCAGCCAATGCATTTATATATATTCAACACAGTAACTCTGGAATAAAATTACTCGTTCTTGCGTTTATGACCCACCCCAGTGTTCTTTTGAACAATAAGAAGCCGTTAATTAATTTTCTGGTTCGTTACGTTTATCACGGGCCCCTGTTCCTTGCTGTATCGTTTTGTTATAAGGCTCCAATAAATATATGTCTGCCCTTGCTCAAACACTTAATAACGTGAATAATTATTCTCCTTTCTTTATGACCTGTGGATTACATGTTTATCTTTTGCAAAACGTCCGGACAGGCTCCGGAGACCATACGGTGTCTTAGTCGGTGGTTCCCTGGTTGTTTTCCCCTGGGTTTAAGGCGGCCGGGGGCTTGAGGACGACCACGCACCTTCAATTAATGCAGATTTTAGGAATAAGTGTAATCATACCTCACGCCCCCATATGCCATCATGGCTTGGAGAGGGAAAACTATTTGCTTTTGTCCGAAGAGACTCACTTTATTGCTACAAGTGCCCTGAAACTGAAAGTGTATGAAACATATTTCGCCTCATGAATCAAGTAGGAAAATGTTATTTTGGACGATAGTATAGATCCGGCCATGCGCACAATGCCTCTGTAAACACCTCCCACCAGGCCCACCAACACCCAGAAAAACAAATATTTAACCATGCTGTGTGTGTGTGTCTGTGTATGGTCAATCTTATTTCCCATGCGCAGCCATATGATTATCGTCTAGGTTGTTGTTGTTGTTGTTGTTGTTGTTGTATTTTAATTTTATTCAAGATTCTGGCAGAGTTCAAACATGGTTATGTGTGGTACTAACAATTCAAAACTGCATTTCCTAATAGATTATGAACTGCATTCTTTCGAGGAATGCTTGCTGGCGTTTATATCAGAATAAGACGCACCACTTTTGCTTCTGAATGAGGAACTGCTTTTGATATGTTAGGGTAGGGATTGCTATACCACGTTACAAGGTTTATGAATAGCTTACTACTTTCATCTTCGTTGCAGCTCTGCATCTGTCGTCCTCAGTGACACTATTCCACACGATATCAAACTACGGGACACAGGAATATGTAGTGCAGAGTAGTTTACCCTCCTATGTCTTGTCTAAAATCATGCAGACTACAATTTGGGGTGTCTTTTGATCTCACATGTTAACGGAGCTCGTGAACGCCTTACCGAGGAGATTGGCTTTGCCTAAGGGAAAGGAAGCAAATGAAAACTGCAGACAACTCCAATGGGAATGAGTACAATAATTTAGATTTTTCACCAAATATTAAGAAGATCAAATCGAGGACGATTAACTGAGTGATGATGTCAAGCACGCCACAGGAATTAGGACTGCGTAAAGGGAATGAGTGATACTGGAAGACCTAGGATTTTGTGGGAGGATAAAATTCAAATGGATTTTCGAGGCATACTGAAAAAGCGGGTTGAATGGATTCAGATGGCTCGAGATTGGTCGCGGGTGCTTGTAATATGGAATTAACTTTCCGATTCCACAAATTCGTGCAGTGCCTTTATTAGGAAACAGAATAACAGGTTTTATGTTGATGGGTTACGGTTAGAGTAATGGAACTGTAATACATAACGATAGCGTTATGGTTTCATACTAGCAGTACCTTCAAGTTGTTTTAGCAACTTAATTACATACTTCGTATAGTCCTATTGTCGTATTGAATCAAACGTGCATATTCGCTCTTCTGGTTCGGTGATATATTGCACGAGCGCAGCCATATAACGTGCGTGAAATACTGGCAGTAAGAAGTACCATTTCACGATGTTCATATTTCTTATGCAGAACGAGCCGAACCGGTCGTCAAAAGGTGATTCGCCACTAAATATAGTAAGACAAACCGATTAGGCATAACTGTCAACAAAACATCTAATGTAATAAATCGACGTAAACAGGAAAGCAAAATCATTCAGTTTGACAAGAAATGGAAAACTACGATATTCGAATTTCATAGTAAGAAATACTGGAGTACACTGCGCATCTAGTACATTGCGGCAGAATTATACGTCGAAAAAGAAGAAACACATGACACAGGTAGCGCATTCTTTCGATGTGACCGAGGGCTAATGTTGAGGCCAATTTGGGTTGGTTTGCTTCTTTCCAAACTACATAATTCACTAATGATTCTATCGTCTAAGCTATATGTGCCGAGATACTGATGGCATAGGAAAAGAGAGAAAAAAAGAAAAAAAGGACAAAGAAAAAAAGAAAGACAAGCGTACAAAAATGTGCTTCCTAATTCTGTTTAGTAGGTTGGCATTCGCCGTGCCTACGTGTGATCCATGGAACTGATGATAATTGAAATTTGCGTCGATCCCGTCGCACAGAGATTAGACAGGAGTTTACCTTAGGTCAGAGACGTTTTATTCCGAAAAGTGGCGCGCTTTTACGGCTGCGTTGGCAGAGTTGGCATAATTTTGCATTGCTGTTTGTGTATCTGCTTATCAGGGTCTAGTATTGTGTGCATTAATTTTTTAATTTGGTGCCACAATGTACGGAAATGTTGCTTGTCTGACAAAGATGTGAGTAATAATAGTGGTAATCCTAGTTCCATCATGAGTAGCAGACTGTATTGAAGTACCATTTATAAGCAACCATAACCTGTCAATTTATTTTTGCTGTGTGAAGCCTGTTAAGGGGACATATTTGGTGAAGATGAATGATCGATATTATCTGTTGCATTATTGTACATTAGAATGTGTGGTGAGTGTGTGGACATCTGTCATCTATGACAGTTCTTTCTGCATTTTTGCTTTGTTGCTTGTGTCGTAGTGACAATGGATATGGTTAGTATTAAGTGCTTTTATTAGAGAAAACAAAAAACTAAGCTGCAACACGCATTGAGTTTTTAAACAATGTGAGGTTAAGTAGGGTTTTGCTTGTTAAAATTATGGTCATCTGGAATGTGATGCCACATATTTATATCTAACCTAATCTATCCTATCCTATCCTAACCTAAAACTAAACCTAATGACCGGAATGAACAAAATAACCGAATTGACCGAAATTACCAAAATACCAGACGGTAGGTAGGTTTTATACTGCTGTTCTTGTGAGTATCTTTGTTGTGCTTGGTGTTTGACACACATGTCTGTATTCTAGTTTTTCCATAGGATTTTTGTGTGTCTTTTTTGTATACCATATTGTGTTGTGTAATATATTTTTTGTAGAAAAATTCACAACAGCAGAAGGACAGAACACTGGTGTTAAAGAGAAGGAGCTCTTTGCTCTGATGGTGAAACTTTTCACACAAGAACTGAGGGATACTTAGCTCAGCAGTGCCCCAAAAGAGGTTAGGGTGGAAGTGTAATTTTTAAAATTAAAATAATAGACAGTGTGTGAAGTATGTGGGTTGTGTTGTTATGGTTAATGATGGACTACGCTGCATAATAAAATGTAGTGTTTTCCAAATAACGTCAAGGTTACAAAATTGAGAAGGAGGGGATTGGCAGGGTATGTAGCATGCATGGGAATTTTTAGAAATTATGAGTAGTGCTTTGTAGGTCAGAGAAACTGAATGGAAGAGAAAGCAGTTTACTGACTTTTGTTCACAGCTCAGTGGAAGAGATTAGTTGGGGGGCTTAGACATAGATGAAAGATGTTAACATTATGTTTCATAAGGTGTGATGTTGATCTGGCTAGGGTGCTTGTAAACCCAGAATGAATGTCCATGCTGTATGTAATGTGGGAAGCTTCTGTCCTTGTTGGGCAACTGCTTTACATGAGGGCAGTATGTGGTCTGGATGACCAAGGAATCATCCACCAGTTTGGGGGGGGGGGGAGATTTCTGTCATCTTCAAAGCATCTAAACAAAATCTGATGTCAGCCCAGCCTAGTATTGAGCCCGTACTCAGGGTAAAGCAGTCGGGCCAGGAATCAAACCAGTTATCTCTGTCTAGTGCCAGGGGAAGAATGTGTTGAGCTGTATGTTCTGTACCTCCACACCCTCACTATGCGGTGGTTAGTGGAACTTCGAAACAGCTTTACGTTACATGAGGGGTTTTCATATTAATTTGTTGTGCTGCTCAGCACTAACTGTTGTGTGAACAATAGGATGTGGATTGACATTTAAAATAATGTACTTGTGCACAGGCAACAGTGACAAAATGGCGTTCCAAGTGATAGAGATCGAACATTTGGTCATTTTCTATGCACACTGTTGTCTGTGCACCCTGTTGTCTGTGCACACTCTTGTCTGGGATCTCAGTGTCTTCAGATTGAACTCGTATTTTGTATTGCACTTTGTGTCATCGTCGTTTTGTGTGTTGACTGTTTTGTAACACTGGCCAGTGCTGCAGCTTTAGTGTATTAGTGTTGTGTCCTGTGGAGAAAATATCACTATCAGAAATGAAGTTTTTTATTCATGTAATAATTGTTATGGCATGTGTATATAATTTATTTCGTGTTGGGACAGTTGTGTGTAACAGAGGCAGTTGTTTCTACTTTGAGAACATTCAACAGTGTGAGCAGTTTTGGGTGTGTGATTGTCCTTGTGATGTCATTTTGTAGAACTGTAATTCCACCATATGTTTTTCTGACCTTAAAATGTGTATTTCTAGCAATAATGTTCATTACCAGGAGGTGTTCCAGATCTTGTTTTCTCAGTTTGTTCGAGAGGCAAATATGAGAAAAATGTACACAGTTGGTGGAAAGAGAATGTAATAAATACTGCACTTCCTGTAATTGAGTTTTCCCTACATGACTTCCATCCACGCTTCACTTGTTGTTTATATTCTTTGATACAGGATTTGAGGTGGTGAGGATTCATATTGCTGTCTGGATTAGTGCCCCATGTAGTCTGGTACATGGTTATGGATATTTTGGAGGATCAGTCTGAGTCTGCCTTCACAGGCAGTCAGAAGTCGGAGGCAGTATGCCCTGACCAATAGCTCAGTACCCACTAATCAGACTACACAGTCCCATAACCTGGAAGACTGTAAGTTTGAATCTTAATATTCTGCGTTTTCCGTGCATTGTATCATTATTACAAAATAAGGGATTATGTCTATTAGCAATAAATGTACTTTATTATTTTACATTATGTTTTGTTGTGAGCACAAATATGTCTGAGAAAATGTAATGTAAAGTAATATTTCCTAATAGGTATATGTAGTTCATTTGTAATAGTATAGAAATTGGTTTTTTATGCCGTTATGACTGGTTTGGTGCTTTCGTCGCTGGGTGGTCGGCGTAGGAGGGGTATGGTTGCTATGCCGATGTCACGTTACTTAGTTCCGTAAGCTGTCACAGGGAGCCTGCTTGTGGTACATACGTTGCGAACGTTTAATCTGTGATAGTAGTCTAGTAGGTTGTGTGTTGGTAGTTGGGGTATGTAAAGGATTTAAGAACGTTGTTGAAAGACGCTTATCACTTCAAGCATTTGTAACTTTCGTGGCAGATATTTAGATCGTTCGTAATGCCTGTAAGTAATTGTAGTGTAATGTTCTGTAGTCGTACTATGTTTCATTGTAACGAACTGTGGGCGTGGTTAGGTTAGGGCGTCTTATTCGCTTAAGTGAATGTAGACATCATTTACGTTTGCAAATTTCAAATGCCTTGTATTGACTCTTCACGGGTTAGTATTTATTGTCAGTATGTTCGAATCAATGTGGCCTTTATGTTGTTAACAATACTAACTTCAGCGGGTTTAGCTCAGTTGGAATAGTGACTAGGCTATGAGAAGACGAACTGAGGAATCGTAGATTCATTTCAGGCAAAGGCGAGACATATTTTCAATTCTGCAAAGTGTCCAGTCCGGCTTTGAGGCACATCGATCCTCCTATTCAATTGGTGCAATTGGCGCCTGTTCTCAGATGTAATTGGTGCAATTTGCGCCTTTTCCCGGATGTGTTTGGCGTGGTGCATAATGAAACACAGGGACAACCTTTTCTCAGCTTTTATTATATGCCTTCAATATGTGCAGTTAAGTTAATGCCGTCTTTCAAGTACATTCTGTGAGGGAAAATTTCAGTTGCGGTTTAGCTTTTGCAGTCGTGTAGAATATGAAAGAAGACATGGTTGAAGGAGTTATTCAACAAGTGGTAAAAGTACTGTTGGAGTCTCCTTTCATGATTTTATTTGCAGGGGCATGACGATGTTTTTTAGTGTTAGCCAAAAAGTGCACTCATTTGTTGGTTGATAAAAAAGTCAAACTGTAATGCATGGAATGGAAGATACAAAAACATGACTGTATGTTGCTTTTTCAACCTGGCCAATTTAACTTTTCATCATTTATTTTATAATTACCAATACTTCGTATGCCTCATGTACTACTACTACTACTACTACTACTACTACTACTACTACTATGTTATTAATGTTGTAATAGTAGTAGTGTTAATCAAAGTAATTTGCATGCCATTGTGATGTATTCAGTGTGGACATGTAGTAACAATATTGCCCTTATTTTGTCAATATTTTTGACTTTATCAGAAATATTGTGAAAGATACTGAACTTGAATATATGTTAGATGGTATCAGTACTGTCATTACAGAATCAGGATTATTGTTACTGATATAATGGGGATTGTGTGAAGAGCCCATAACCCACCCGCAGCTTCATTAATCATTATTTGTCATTTGTGATGGTTCCAAGTAATATCTACCTTGCATGCTAACATTGTCTAATTAAGTGTGTATAATCAGGCCCATGGCTGAATGGTATTCCTGATGGGTTAGTAGGCATATTTTGCATTGAGGAGGTCCAAGATTCAAATCCCGTACCAGATTCAGGCTATTCTGAGTGAGTTTTTCATGTTATTCCTCAGTCCCTCCACACAAGTGCTGGGGTGACACCTTATGTTGGGCCATGACTGCTTCCTTTCCATTTCATTGTTCACTAATCGTATTTTTTGGTGCTGAATGGTGATGTGATGGTGATCCTCAGCTGGTAGTATCTGCCCCATTGTTTGGACTTGGTGGTCTTCTGGGTGGGACATGAGTAAAATCTGCATGATTCTAAATGCACACTTGTTGGAAGCCAGTAATTGTTGTTTTTGTTATGGTGCGAGTGGTTTTTGTTATGGTGCGAGTGGTTTTTTGTTATGGTGTGAGTGGTTTTTGTTATGGTGCGAGTGGTTTTGTGCAGCAAATGATCAGAGAAACAGAAGGTACAGAAGGTAGAAAGCCACTGGTATAAGCTGCCTGCACCATTGTTAAATAATCTGTACCTAATCAGACCTCTTGCTCTACAGGCATATCACTCATGTTTTCTGGAATATAACCAGATGGTTGGAAACATGGCCATTCTTCCCTTCAGAACACAGTTTAGAGGTCCAGCTCCAACATTTACAAAGGATATGGATGTAATTGATGAAGCTTTATATTACTTTAAAGCAAACGTATTTTTTAGAACTTACGAAATAAAGGTAAGGATACAGGCAATAAGGCATAATGGTACATCAAAGATACATTTTTTAAGAACTGACTGGCTGTGCCGAACAAGGGGTAAAGGAGGACGGTAATACAGTGCAAAATTGGTGGGTGTTCATTCCCTCTGTTTGTGCATAAAGTATTGTAGAAGGTGGGAACCAGCACTTTTTCTCAAACAGGTGATGACATGGGCATGCAGGAGGTGGCGATTGATTGTAGACCAATTGCAAGCTGGCCAGTGACCACTGGATTCTGATTGTCACTCCAGGTGACTGGTAATGTGTAAGATCAACCATGTAGTTAATTAATTGCATTATGTGAAGATTTACCACAGTGACACTGTTTAATGAACAAACCCATTTGAATTTGATTAGCCTTCATGCCTGTTGCTCAGACTTGCTGAAATGTAGCAAGAAATGTCAGCTATCCATACTGAGTTGTTCCTTTTTAGATTTAATAATTGTGATAAACTAAAAGTGCAAAAGAAATGCTGCATTGTGCTTTGAGAAGTAAGTTCACCAACACGTTACTCCAGTCCAATCTGAGGCATAAAAGTGCTTTGATCTGACTGCAGAACTGTAAGGAATTTGTGTTGTCTAAATTATTTGCAAATTTTGTTTTTGATGTACTTCTGTTTCATTTACTGTTTAGCCAAGCATGTGTGAGAAATGCTAACTTTTTGCGGGTGTTGTTGTGAAGTCTTTTTTTGGCTGGCAGATTTTTCATTAGCTCCCTCAACGTGAAGTCTTACTGAAATCAGTGTGAAGGAAGCTGAGGTGTTTGAGGTGTTCAGACAGACTGTCAGCAGTTCAAGATGATTTTCTTAATGTTTGTTTGAGAATAGTCTTAAATGTGATAACTCTGTTGTAGTAAAGAAGGACACAGGCAGCTCAGAAATAATTTGTATGGTCAGTATACCGCAGTGCTACTATTTGCTGACACATTTTTCTTTCCTGCTTCTGATAGCGGCACATACGAGAATGTTATCTCTTTGTTCCTAATTCTTACAGAATATTTATTGATTTGTGAAGCTTGATTCTGGGTTGTACTTTATAGTTCACTCCTTACTGGTGGATTAGGAGAGTATTTACCTGGTCTGAGGGTATTATTTCCTAGACAAGTTTTGATACATGTCTGTGAAGAAACACTTTTCATTTGCACATGTCTGTTCTGATTCTGCTGTTGTCATTGGTGCAGATATCACCATTTCCAGCAGTTCTGTTGTTTCACTGGGAGTGTCCCACATAGTCTAATCTGAGAGTGATTGTAACAATGTTGCAAAGGAACATTCACAATGAGTTCTTTGGTGGTCATGCTGTAACCTGGCGTTAGAGGCAGAGAGGGAGAGTAGAGGAAGAGCTTTACACATGCTTAACCTCAGTGCGAGGTGGGGTTACATGGTCAGTGCTATGCTGTGGCAGCTTTGACGCTGGGAAAGACCTGGTCCGCATTGTAGTTCTTTGATGGACATTACATAACATCCAGATTTGTCTTTTTCTAATGTCAGATGGTACTGTGTGGCAACATCCAGTTATTTGGCAGGATCTGATTGCCACATTTTGCAAAGAAGCATCAAGCAGTTTGGTGGCAGTTAAGTGATCGCTGCATGAGAATTCAACTGCTGCATGAGAAATAAATATGTCTCATGAATCTTTCAGTACCTTGCCAAAGCTGAGATCTGTGTTTGTCCCCCCCCCCCCCCCCCCTTCTTTTGGGTGAGGTAGTGTTTCTTGACCTGCAAGAGGCAGGCTGTTTAGTGTCACTATTGTGCTGGGAGATGATGACTTAACTCTTTACTACTGATTGTATTGTGCAGTGTCTCCCATTGTAAAGTGAAGTCAGCTGCTTATGCACCATTGTCTGGATTAACGAATGGTGAATTGGGAATGGATACAGAATTACTCATTGGTAATTTGAGGTACTGTCCCAGTATCTGCTGGGACAAATTGAGGAAAAACCATGACAGATGAGTTGCCACGGCCAAAATTTGCACCTGTGATGCGTTGTTTACCTTCTATCTCTCCATCTGTCTGTCTGTCTTTCGCTCTCTCTTTTGGGGGGGGGGGGG